>PVJS01017388.1:0-36223 GCA_004027185.1 Glis glis
AAAAAAAAAAAAAAAAAAAAAAAAAAAAAAAAAAAAAAAAAAAAAAAAAAAAAGAAGCAACGGAGGCAGGGGAATGGCTGCAGGCGTAGGGGCCGCAGCAGCAGCTACTGAAGGCACAGGGTGCCAAGGACTATGCTAAGGACTGAGCATACAATGCCTCATTGGATCCCCCAAAGTATACACACACCCACAAATACAAACGCACATACATGCATGTATGCAATATACAACTGTATATGTATATGTGTCAATATGTAGTTTCGTTTTCCATTTCCTAAGTGGAGACTATGAAGTACAAATCCAAAGCTAAATAACATATCCAAGTTAAGTACATAGCGGAGCCAGAATCTCCATCCAGCTCTATGTAATTCCGAAGGCAACACTTTTAAATGCTATCGTAAGATTCACCCAATGCCAGACTAAGGAGTTGAGAATTTATCATGAAGGCCAAGAGGGAGCCATCAAAGGTATCTGAGGGAGTGACACAATCTAGCTTGTGTTTTCAGCAGATGACTCTAGTGTCACTCCTACCCTGACAGCCTTGGGCAGTCCCTGCCTTCCTATTCCTAATGAAGCCCCTACTGGGCTATGTAGGGGTGGACATGGTCCATTTGTAGCAGTCCCCATGTCTCCCAAAAGAGCACAGGATGAGCCCAGCTCCTCTGACAAGCACTGTAGCCCCCCCCCCCCCCCCCGCCGCCCCAGGGAGTGATTTATCAGCGCAGCGTCAGCGCCTCTGCCCAGCAGCCTGTGATGCAAGGCTGCCCGCCCAGGCTGGGGTTTTTAATTAGCCGAGAGAGGGAAGAGAAGCCCTCTCAGATGGAAGGAAGGAGCGACACCAAGAAGGCTCATAAATCTAGAACCAAGGACCCATCGACTGGACTCTGGCAGCAGTGGGAGCGGGGAGGGGAGTGCAGACTGATCTTCTCTGGTGCTTTTCCATGGTCTCCCTTGCTTCCTGGTCCAAATACTATGGGGAGCAGGGAAGGGAATCTGGACTTTGAGACAAGAATTCCTGGCCTACACCTTTATCTGGCATGACCCTGTGACCGGAAGTCAAGGAACCTCATTGGGGCTCCACCTTGACTTTGAAGCTGTTACACTGAGGCAAGCATGACAAAAAAAAAAAAAAAAAGGCCTGCAGGTCTTGGAGTCAGATGTGACCCTAAGTCTCTATTCTGTGATGCCTGTTAAAAACTGTAGCTCAAGCAAGCTGCTTTCCCACTTTGTGCCTCAGTTTCCCCATCTGTAAAGTCAGGATAAGATCTCACGGTACAAGGACTAAATGAGACAAGGCAGAGTGCACAACCTCTCAGGGGTCATCACATTATAACAGCTATTTAAAGATTTCTTTCCCTCCCCCTGGACCTCAGTTTCCCCAATATAAAATGCAAAGTTGTTCCCCTTTCCCTGTAAAAGCTCTTCAATCCCTGATTTTCTATAGGGGATTTTTTCGCTGGATAAGAGATTACTTAGGTGTGGGGGAAGCAATATTATTTCCACATCCAAATCTGGGATGGAACTTACTTAGGAAGGAGGCTGGAGATTGACTCCTTACAGGAATCCGGAAGGCAGGATGGGCTGAGCACAGAACTTTGAGAGAGATGCATTTTGTAACAGAATAAGCCAGACAATTCTGAGAGTCAGAGCCACTGGCTGCTTTAATAGTGAGTGATCCCCCCATCACTGAAGGAATGCCAGCAAAATGTGTACAGTAATCTGGGGAGGCTGTCCTGAGTGAAATGCAACCGCAGGATGGGGTATGTGTGTGGGTGGGTGTCCTTCAGTACCTACCAGTCCTGAGCATATCATGGCATGGTGCTTAGGGGTATGGTTCATTTACTATCCAGTTTCCAATTTAACTCTCACAATTACCCAGAGAGGTAGAAGTCATTCATGGCCCCACACAACAGATAAGAAAACCAAGATGCAGAGAGTTTTAGCCACTTGCTCAAAGTATCACCTACATAGAAAGAAGCAAAGCAAGGACAGATGTCCCAGTGTGGCTAACCTCCGGCCGCCTCTCTGTGCCGCACAGTCCACCTCCCATCTCTGATTCTACACCTGATGGCAGAGCCCAAGCCTGGCTCATATCGATTGCAGCTGTCCCTTTCTTCCTCCCCAGCCCCAGTCTCTCTCCCCTGCCTGCTCCCCCACATGTATTTACGCTGGGCTGCCTGGTAACAAACGGCTCGTTACCATGCGGAGGGCGACAGCCGGGCGATTAGTGAAATTTGTTACCCATGCGTCTCTGAACAAAATTAAATTAAAAGTGCTGCTTCGCTGTCAAGATAAGGGCCAAGCTGCTGAGATAATTTTTCACTCTCAAACACTCAATTACCCAGTGAGGCTGGATCAGATACAATCAAAGTGGGGGGGGGAAGAAAGGAAAAAATACAGGCAGGACCTCCAGGAACAGATGTAAGAGTTTGTTATCATTCTCTCCGGCCAGGGATGTTAAAGAGGCTGTTGCTATGGTGATGGGCTGGACCACATGAGGCAGGTAGGTGGGTGTGGCCAGTGACCATATCCTGGAACAAAGAAGATGCTCTCCCTCCATCCCTGCTGCCCCTGCCTTAGGCCCGATGGTGTCATTTTCCCCCTGGATTATCGCAACTGTCTCCTAACTGGTCTTTCTCATGCTACTATTATTCCCCTCTGTCACAATCCACTGAAATTAGGGGTGACCTTTCTGGTACACAAATCTCAAAACATCACTTCTTTCTGGTACACAAATCTCAAAACATCACTTCTTTGGTGAAACCCTTTGATGGGGTCTCATGATAGTCATCAGGACTAATCCAAACCATGTAGCCAGGGTCATCTGTAACTCTCTGCCCTTTGAACTTTGTATTCCAACGAAATGACTAGAGATGTCTTCCTTTCCTCACGCTCCTCCATCCATTATCCAATAGGAATGATCTGGAGGGTGGGCAACGTGCCAGGAATTCTGGTCCATTTCAATGTATTTGCACAGTCCCCTCTGTCTGGAGTAATCTCCTTCCTTCCTCTCCTATACAATGCCATCTTGTTCTCTTGTTCTTCACAACTTGGTCAGATGGTCCCTGCTTCAGCATGCTTACCTCGTGTTCTTTCTTTGTACCGGCATGAGATCCACTACTGCTTTCATGCGCTCATGTGTTCTCTCTCATTCTTTTTTTTTTTTTTTTTTGGTAATGGAGGCTGAACTCAGGAGCATTCTACCTTTGAGCTACTCCCCCTGAGGCGCATACATAGATATGTCTCTCTCTCTCTCTCTCTCTCTCTCTCTCTCTCTCTCTATATATATATATATATATATATATAAATAGATAGATAGATATGGAGAGAAAGAGAGAGAGGAAAGGCGGAGTAGTAGTAGGCTTTGGGCCTCACTAAGTTGCTGAGGGTCTCTTTGTGTTGCTTGATCCTGCAAGACCCTTGATCCTGCAATCCTCCTATCTTAGCCTTCCAAGTACTAGGATTATAGGTGTGCACCATCACACCAGGCCCACTACTGCTCTCTACCATATCTCTTCTGCACACTCCGTAGAACTGCCCATTTGTTCCCTCCCACCCACACATGCAAGACTGAGACCTACAAGGGCAGAATCTATGCTTCACTCTTCTCTGTAATCCCAGGGCCCATGGAGCAGGCTTTTAATATGAGTAGTGTGAACTGAAATTACCTTGGCCTTAAAGGCTAGGGTGCCTGCTGAAGGGCTCTTCAAGGGACTGGAGGAGCCTGTCTTCTCTTTGTTTCAAGTTCTCCACCATTATTTCTTTAGGCAGCCATTTCAAATTTTTTCTCCTCTGGAGAGCCATTCTTGACTTAGAGACCCTGTGTATCCCAAAGCCTTTACTCCACAATACTTCAAGCCATTAACACACGGCTCATACAACATTATCTTCCTTTTGTTTTTAATAAGTACAATGCAATTAGAAGCACAAAACTGTAGAGCCAAGAAGGACACTGATGAATTATGATCTATTTTACTACAGAGAAATGGAGGCCACAGAGTTTGATCGACCGGATATTTTCCATTATTTCTTGCAACCTCTATAACTTGAAAATGTCTCCAGGGAAGAGACCACTAGTCTTACTCCTCTTTAGTGTAGTGCCTAAAGGCACTGATTCTAAACCATAAGCTGCACATAGAGAGATAAAAGAAGAAGAAAAGAGATGCCCAGGATCCACCCAAACCTATTAAATCAGCCTCTGAATTGAAGGTCCCAAATAGTTTTTTTTTTTCCTAAACCCAAGCATATTCACTATGTACATAGGGTTAGTAATCATGCTAAGAGAGAAAAGTACCCTTTAATCAAAATATCACACTTCAAGGACAGAGAACAAGGTCAATCTCATGGCCCAGGATCCTTCCCACTTAGATGTTCACTTTTAATTCTTTTTAATTTATTTTAAAATGTTTCTCCCAAGCCAGGTATGGTGGTGCATGCTTGTAATTCCAGTACTTGGGAGGCTGAGACAGGAGGATCACAGATTCGAGACCAGCCTCAGCAACTTAGTGAGACCTTGTTAAAAAAAAAAAAAGAAAAGGGGATGGGAGGGCTGGGCTGTAGCTCAGAGGTAGAACACCCCTGGGTTCAATCCCCAGTACAGAATTTTGTTTTTCCCATTAGGTAAAGATGAAATATGTTCATGACTCCCAAGATCCCAAGACCAGATAAGCAACAGTTTAAATGAATAATAAAAGAGGGCTAAACTATTTTTTCAAGATTTCAAAACGATTTAAAGATATAATTGGCCTTTGAGATCACCTGACCTAGTTGCTGAAACGTAGTCTCCTTTGTGTGTGAAGTGAATTAGCCAGACCTGGTGCTACCATGTGCTTATCACTTACAACCTTCCAGAAACCATGCAAAGTGATTTACTTGTATTATTTTATTTCAACCTTGAAACCACTCTTAGAAGGAGCAACTACAAGGAAAGCTATTACACAGCTCAGGAAAGCAAGGGTCAGTTTGCTAGAGTGATCTCTCTGGCGACACTGCCAGGACTCATAACTAGGTGTATGTTGCCCCAAAGAACATGAATTAAACACTGTACATTGGACCACCTCCAGCACAGCCACCCACCTCAAATCCCTCTTGGGAATAGGCAGGATATAAATAATAAACAGAAGAATAAATAAATACACACACGCATAACATAGTGTGATTCACCCACATATTTCTTTTTAAATGAATTGTTCTGTTTGTCCTCAAAAAGAATCATTGTGGTTTGTACGTTCTGCCCTTCTTTAAAATCATACTTCATAATTATCGGGCTGCACAATATTCTAACAAGTTGATGCATCATAATTTACTTAGTCATCCTCCTATTGTTGGACATTTGGGCTCATTCTAATTTTTCAGTATAAGAGATTATGCTACAATGACTGCCTTCGGGTTTAGAGCTTCATGAAAAATGTGCAGTCACAGGAGAAAATATGGTGATACTACAAGAGTGCAAATATGGGTGTCAATTACAGTCACAATGTGGGAAAGAGGATGTGTGTAAATAAGGATGGGGAAGACATGAAATGTGCTTGTTGGTCTAGAAGGTTAATGTTTGTTTCTACTTTTTCTTTTTTTATATATTTTTATTGGTGCATTATAGTCTCACATCATAATGTAGTTCAGAGAGACGGTGCCATACAGGCACATAGCACTTGGTGGGCTTTCCCCTGGCTCCCTCCCCACTTCCCCCTTCCCCATAAAGAATACTGAGATTGACATCGGTATTCTCACATATGTATATAATTTCAATGGAAGTGATTCCTTCATTATTGATTCTTCTCTCTCCCCTTCCCCTAGAACTTATCTTTCCTTTAGAATTATCACATTGATTTAATGTACCATTACATTTTTTTCGGTACTGGGAATTGAACTCAGAGACATTCTACCTCCAAGCTATACCCCTCCAGCCCCTTTTTATCTTTTATTTTGAAACAGGGTCTTGTTTAGTTGTTGAGGGCCTTGCTAAGTTGCTGAAGCTAGCCTTAAATCTGCAATCCTCCTGTCTCAGCCTTCCTCCCCAAGTACTGGGATTATAGATATGCACCCCCATGCCTGGCTTATGCTATTTTACATTGGTAAAAGTAATGGGAATGCCATCACCATCACCAATAGGGTCAAAACATCTCTGTCCCACAGATGCTCTGAGAGTGGAGGGATGAAGTTGGGGATTAGTGGATTAGTGGTCTTGACTTCTTCCATAGACAGAAACATAATAAGGAGTTATTTTTGTACTTGTAATTGAACCCAGGAACATTCTACCCCAGCCTTTTTTATAATTTTTATTTTGAAACAGGGTCTCTCTAAGTTTCTGAGGCTGGCCTAGTTCCAAGTACTAGGATTATAGGGGTGCACCACCGCGCCCGGCTGGAAGGAGATTCTTAGAGGCTGGAGCCATGTCTTATTAACCCTGAATTCCAGAAAACCACTTTTCCTGGAATCTACAATGTGCGTTAAATGAATAAAAGCAGAGAATTCCAGCGTTGGAAGAGGCCTCAGATGTAATTTATCCAAACTCCACACCTCATTTAATGGATACAGCCAAAAGGTCTTGTCCAAGGTTATTTAGCATTTTAGTGCCCAAGCCAGAATTGACTCCACTTTTCCAAAAGACTCCTTTCTGTTAGAAGAGGCAGACGGTTAGTGAATTTGCTCAATGAAAATCATAAAGGAAGACTCCTTTTCCAGCCCAACACAGAATGGGTTTGACTGAGTGACATGGGGGACCGCACATTCTTATGCATGTTGAGTGTGTTGCATTGTTACTTACAAATCTCCCCTGCATCAATTTGTCCTGCAGTCTTTAAACTATTTTCATGACAAATCGTCCTGGACTGTAGTATTTGTTTTCTTCACCCAGAGCACTACTTAGTTTGATTGTGCCCAAGATGTGGATGGAAGGTCAAGGTAGACTCCATCACTGAGCGGCATACCCTCAAGTGTTTTCAGTTTGTCTACACTATTTCCTTGGACAGTTTCCTACTCCTTTGTTTATCCCCTGGAGGGGGAACAATTCTCAAACAGTCCGCAAGATACCCACCCTGTTTATACTATATATTCCCCTTCCTTTGAAAGCGGGTGGGACTGTGAATATAGTATCATTCAGGGATTATGTTACATTATCTGATGAAGGTGAAGAGATTTTTCAGATGTAGTTAATATAAGTCCTAAATCAGTTGACTGAGTTCATGAAATAGGAGATTATTCTCGGTAGGCCTGGCCAAATCAAGTGAGCCCTTAAAAGAAGCTAAGGCCTTGAGGGAAGAGAGTCAAGGTATGTTCTCCTGCTGGTCTTTGTTTGTGTTTATACTTTTACTGGAGCATTGTAATTACACATCATAGCGAGGTTCAAAGTGATACAAGCATGCATGCCCACAGCACTTGGTGTGTTTCCTTCTTCATTTCACCCCAATACCCACCCCCTCTCTATACACATTAGTGAGATTGGTGGTGACACCTTCATATATGGATATAACATTATTTGAACTTTTTCCTTCCTCAATCCTCCTTTTTCCCTCCCCATTTCCCTATGCCAATCCCCTTCCACTATTCTAAATAATCTCAAGTCCCTCTTGTTTATTTTCTCTCTGGCTTCCACATATGAGAAAAAACATATGAACCTTGGCTTTTTGACGTTGGCTGATCTCACTTAGCATAATATTCTCCAGTTCCATCTATTTTCCTGCAAATGACATCATTTTGTTCTTCTTTATGACTGACTAGCATTCCATTCTAGATATGTACCACATTTTCTTCATCCATTCATCTGTCAAAGGACATCTAGGTTGACTCCATAATTTAGCTATTATGAATGGTACTGCTATAGACATGGAAATTCATGTATCACTATAATATTTTACTTTTAATCCTGCTGGTTTTGAAGAAGGATGCTGTGCACTGCCTGTGGGTGAGGCCATGTGGCAAGGGTTTAAGAATGGCCTGTAAGAGTCTTGAATGGTCCCTGCTGACAGCCAGTAGGAAAATGGGTACATCACTCATACAGCCACAAGGAAATGAATTCTTCTATTAGCTCAATGAGTTTGGAAGAGGACCCTGAATCCAGCTGACATGACAGCCCAAAGTCACAACCAGACCTTGGCTTTGTGAGACATAGAGTAGAAAACCCAGTTGTGCCATGATGGGACTTTTGACCTACAGAACTGTGAGATAATAAATATGTTGTTTGGACCTACTAAGTTTGTAGCAATTGATTATTCAGATGAGAAATTTAATGCACAACCATTAAGTGCCGACACTCTCTCCCCCGGCTACCCTTCTCTTGAGCCCAGACTTGGTTGGGAAATGTCTCCATCTGGATGGCTCAAAGGCAGCAACTCTAAAATTCAGCTCATTCCTTTCTCTCCTGAAAGCCTCCCCCTCCTGTCTTCCCTAGTAGTGCAGTTCTCTTCAGCTCCTATGCCAGAAACCAATGCTCATCTTCAGCAACCCCAGTGGTCCATCTTCTTACAGCCAGCAAGTCACTGGGTTCTGTGCTCATGTTTGGAGCATATTCCTGATATGCATCCATCCCATGCTTACCCAGAATGTCCCCATGCTGCCTCTGTAGCCTCCTGTCTGGTCTCCTTGTCTGCACTCTCTCCTTCTCGTGGACCCTCCTCTACTGTGCAAAGCATGGTCTTCCTATAACAGAAACAAGATGACGGATCCCTCTTTTTCAGATTCTTCCTGGGCTCCCTGCTTCATGTAGGTTCAAGTCCAACTTCTCTCCTGCTTTCATGAATGTGCTTTTGTTTAGCACTTGGCCACTTTCCATTCATCCTTCAGGTCAAAGCATTAATACTGGTTCTTCAAAGATGCATTTCATGACACCCTCTCAATTATACAAATTCCACCTCTCTTTTACTCAGAGGCATTTCTCAGATTAGAGTGATATACTCATTTATGTAATTATTTGTGAAATACTCTCTCCCTTCCCTTTTTCCCTAGCATAGCATAAGCTCCAATAAGACGGCCACATTATTAGTTTATTTCCCACTTTCCACCTGCCCCTTAGCATAGGGTATCAATAGAATCAGCTGTACACATTAGTTGGTTAAGCAAATGAATAAATGGATGAACTTGGCATGCAGAGCCTTTCTTGATCTGGCTCAGTTTACCTTCCTATCCTTTTTCTCACAATCTTCCTTCACAAACCTTCCACTCTAGTAACACATGATACAGTTTAATCATCACAAAAAACCTGTAAACTGGGATTATCCTCAAATTTTTGATAGGAGGAAATGGAGGGCTGAGAAGGTAAATGAACTTGCCCCAAACCACCCAAACTAAGAGTCAGGACTAAATAAGACCAGGCACGCAAGCACCTCACACACAACTCTTGACATGTTGCTTGTACTCATGGTATCTTTATGTAGGAGTTCTGCAAGGGTAAGAGAATCTTGGGCATCCCACAGGATTGGGAAGGATGGGGATGACAGAGTGTTTTTTCTTGGGGTTGGGAGCAGGAAGTCACAATCTCTCACTCTAAGGAAAAGGGAGGAAAATCCTGCTGAGCCCAGTTGAAAAACAAGAAAGTGCGAGAGACTGATTATTCCTTCTCGCTAGTGTAAGCAACTAAAAACGACATGTTTGCTTTATTGCCTTTGGTCTCCCATTTGATTCCTGACAGCCATCTCCCTCCCCTCAATGCAGGGCTGTCAGGTGCTGAGCTGGTTGGCATCGCAAAAGAACAGGAGGACTGAGAACAATTTAAACAATATTTCAGCGACAACCGTCAGGCCTAGGAAGGGAGTTTTTGAAGTTGGCTGGCTTTCTCTGTGCATTCAAGAAGCCCTCATTTGCTCATATTGCTTGATGTTTCTGCAAGTTTGGGTAGAGACCGTCTAGAAGGGACCTTGAAGGGAAAGAAATCCAATGTCTATTTCCTCTGAGGTTTGAGAAAAGGGAGAGAAGAGAGACATCAGAAAGAAGCTTTTTAAGCCCATAACAATTTCTGAATACATAATTTCCTCTTCTTTGTCTCGTTAAATAGGGCCAAATGCAGGCATAGATCAAAGCCAGGTTTATGCATTGTATTGTTCTTTCAGTAAGAGGAATTTAAATTTCTAGTCTCTTCTCTCTGAGAGGGAAACTAGATTCTTTCTAGAAAGCCTATGTTAGCGACTGGAACCCTCTGGAGTAAGGTACCAACCAACTGCAACTCACAAGCAGCCAACCACCAGAGCAAGAGTTCTGATAAGAGGGAAGGAATAAAAATCTACACAGTTCTTCTAGGGAACAATTCTGGGGTGTTGTGGCAAGTTTTGGGAGCTAGCTTGAATGTAGTTCAAGCCTCAATCCTGAGACTATTTGTTCTATGACCTTGGAGAAATTATTCTGCCTGGTTTCAGTTTCATATATATATATATATATATATATATATATATATATATATATATACATAGGAAGACAAGGACAATAGCTGATTACATAGGAAGATTAGTGATTATGCAATGGATCTGGCACAAAAGTGGCCTTCAAAAGTGGTTGCTATATGAACTTTAATTATGATTCAAGTTTCTGGCTTGGGAAAAAGAAGATAGGAGCCCAAAACCAGAATGAGAACAGGGATGTACTGTTGACTAGGTCAAGGGAGCAATATATTGGTGTTTTTAACCCAACGGGTCACTGAAAATTAAAATATGGGAAGGATTTTATACCAAGAAGCAGTGTCCTTGCCCAGACAATCCCATGGAATGGGTGTGAGGTAGCTACTTGGAGTTGGCAATTTTAAAAAACTTTCCAGCTAGTTGGGCGTGGTGGCGCATGCTTGTAATCCCAGTACTTGGGAAGCTGAGACCAGATAATCAGGGTTCGCGGCCAGCCTCAGCTTCTTAGTGAGGCCCTCTGCAACTTTGTGAGACCCTGTTTCAATAAAGAATAAAAAATAGGGCTGGGGATGTAGCTCAGAGGTAATCTGAGATTAATCACCTGGGATTAATCACCAATGCCACAAAAAGAAACCCAACTTTCCAGCTGATTCTGTGGTTCCCTCAGGCCGGAGAATTACTGAGCATTCATAGCCCTTCTTATCATACAGCTGAGGAAGCCATCCCTGTGTTGGCTCTGATCTGACCTGGGTTCTAGAACTCATCATTCCCTCAAGGGGGAAGGAGCAGAGAGTCCAACCTCCTCTTCACATCCTAACTATCCAGTTTCTCTGGCTAATCCAATCATCTTCTGTTTCTGAAAAGGGACCTGCTGCCCTTTCAACAAAGGTCTGAGACTTTGTGTTTGCTTCTCCACCCCCCCCCACCACCACACACCTGCTGCAAAATCCTACAAGTAGTAGTGCTATGAATTGCTTGGACTATTTCTAGACACTGGTCTCAGAAACCTAGAGAGATGCTAACATCTTACTCCTTACCAACACTTCTCCCCAGCAGTGACCTAGTAATTGTTTAACAACTGGCTTTCAGAGGAGGATGGAGAGGCTCCCACCCTAGGTGTTTATCAATTTCCCTGGTGCAAATTCTTCCACCATGGTGGGTTATATGCATCTAATGTGACATCAGTCAGAGTAGAGAAGAGATGAGCATATGTGTTATCTTTTTTTGTCACTGTGACCAAAATACTTAAGAGAGTTCATTTATCTGATTCTACCATAGTGGTAAAGGGAGCTTGGATGCAAATCCAACTTGGAAGAGGAAAGGTTTATTTAAGCTCATAGCTTCAGAAGTTCAGTTCATGGTCAGCTGGCTCCAAGGCAGAAATATCACAGAGGTAAGGCATGGTGGAAGAAAAGTTGCTCAAACTCATGGTGGTTTTAAGCAGAGAAAGAGAGAGGAGGGGGCCAGGGACAGATACAGTCCTCAAGGCCACACCCCCAGTGAGCCACCTCCTGCAGCCATGTCCCACCTGTGAACCTGGCTGCATTGGAAACCAGGCTTTCAACACGTGAGCTTTGGCAGGGACACTTCAGATCCAAACCACAGCAGCACGGTTAACTCCGCTCCAGCACAGCACCAGAAGCTCTCTTGTAATATATTTTCCTACATGATAAAATGGCAGGACCCCCATTGTAGGTGGTGCCCTTGGAGGGTTGGTCCCATGGACCAACATAGAGAACTTGTCCTTCATAGACAACTAACAGTGCTAGAGCTGGATCTGACCATTCCCAGGCTGCCCCCAACCCTGAAGGGGTTACAGAGCTGACACCAGGAAGTTTTGAGGCATCTGATCCAGTTACCAGTGCCAGCATGGAGACATGAGTATGTGTATCCTCCTCCTATCTCTTGTTGAGTATATACCTTGTGCCAGGTACTGTAATATTCATTTTACATGATTTAGCTCAGTCATCCTTACCATGGCCCTACCAGATTGTGAAACCAAACAACTTGGATTTGAATCCAAGCTCCCTTTACCACTATGGTAGAATCAGACAGTTGAACTCTCTTAAGTTTCTGTTTTCTCATCTGTAAAATGCTGATAAAAACAATCCCTTCTCATGGTTTTATTGAGAATTATATGAAATGATGTATTTAAAAGGTATAGACCAGGACAGAGAGAATTCAATTAAACAAATGTGGTTTCTTTTGTCCCTCTCTTCTTTTCCCTCTCCTTGTTGTTCCCATATCTATCATGGACTCTCAGAATGGTATTGTTGAGGAGAACTTAGACAGTGTCAAGTTCTACCTGGCCATTTGACAGATGGAAATCGAGGCCTAAAGCATTGCTTGAAGTCTCATGACCTAATGAAAGTACAACCAGGATTAGAATCCAAGTCTTAGGACTTTCAGAAATTGCATGATCCTCCCTTGGTCAGCTCTTCTCTCCCTGCAGGCTCATTCAGCACCCTTCTTCCTGCTCTGCACCTTATACTTGTATGAACTTCCCCTGCTTCTGCTGTGCCCGTGTTCACACCGTAGGATAATCTGCTGAACCCACCCCAGAAAGTTGCATTGTGCTCACCAATGGAGCCTCCAGTTGACCCTTTGTCTGGAGCCTCAAATCACTTTGTCTTCGATGGGAATTCATGTTAGACAGGGAGAAGCAGGTCAATCTGTCCCAAGTCTCTGACACCACCCCCTCCCTCCGGATACTGGGCATCTCTTCCAGGTCACTCTGGCTACGAAGGCTTTGGAGGCTGATTAAGTACAGACCAAATTGTCTGCAGTGTTTAGTCTTTTCTGAATGGCAGGTCCTCAGGGTGTGCCTTGCAGGTGGCAGAGGGCAGACAGTAGATATACCTGTAAGAAAGGCTATCCTTGGGCAAGAAGCGGAGGACAGTGAAAGGTAAAGCTGTATTAGAATGTCCCCCAAAAAAGGACCACCGAATTCATGTTGCAATGACAATGAAAATCTCTCTTTCTCTCTCTCTCTCCTTTTCCTTTTATAGAAGCAAGACCAATGTGTCGGCCAGTACACTGGAACTGTGTGTGGCTGGGACACTGATATGCTGTGCTCAACTAGCCATGCACTCATGGCAGGAACACTTGGCTGAGCATGTCCTTTGCATACAAATCCTCACAACCACCTAAGGGAGAATGCAAAGATAATTACTAGACCATGAGAAACAAAAGCCAAAAAAGGGAAGCATCTGACTATAGTCTTGCAGCTAGAAAATGGCAGAGCAAGGATTTCAAGCATTGTCCACTGATTCCCAAGCCTGTGTGCAACCCAGGAGCATCACTGTTTCCTGAATGTATTTGTCTGGAAATAATTTCAAACTTATGGAAATTCTGCAAGGGAAAAGAAAAGTACAAAGAACACCCATACATCTTCTGTCCAGCTTCACCTATTGTTAACGTTTGGCCCCATTTTCTTCTGGTGTGTTAGGAGATGGCATTTTTAACCTTGGGGAGCACGCTTCCCTCCTAGAAACCTTGGGTTTGTATGTGTGCACAATGAAAGACTGGCTGGATTATCTTTAGCACTGAAAAGGTCCTGTGATTTGATGGGTTGCGATAGATAAAGAACGAGATAGGTCCCTTTGTCACCTTTGCTAAGGCATGCTTCCCCCTCCCCTTCTGCCAACCTCACCTCCCATCATTCTAGCAGCCACAGATGGGAACTACACTCAGTTCTGGCATCCACGGAATAGTACCTGCTGAGGTATAAGGGCTAAGGGTACCTGGAGCACAGGGGATGTGCCATGTACGCTCAGCCCGCATACCTCAGCAGGCACTATTCTGTGGATGCCCGCTTTCATCCCACTCCATTTCCATTTCCGGGAGTCTCTGCTCCATCTTGGCACTCTTAGTTTCTATCTCAGAATCGTCTCCTAACTAACATCCAAAGGCTTCCTCTGCAGAAGGTAGCTTCAACTTTTTCTTTCCGGTCCTTTTTTCTTAAAACAGGACTAAACTCTGTGTGTGCATACATGTGTGTGCATGTGTATGTGTGTGTGTGTGTGTGTGTGTGTGTGTGTGTGTGTGAGAGAGAGAGAGAGAGAGAGAGAGAAAGAGAAAGAGAAGGGGGAGAAGGGAGAGAATCACAAAAGAAAAAATACACACATCCATATACCTTTAAACAAAGTACGGTTTATAATTCAAGAGTTCTTATCACTACAGCAAATCCCAGAACTTCTAAAGTAAAGTAAGCCTTACAAGGAAGAAACAGACAAAACCAAGGGCATCGGTGCCCTGGTTTTCTTTACCAGGGAACTAATCAGCATGGTTTAGAGAAGGTATATGGGATCAGGAATCAGAAAACCTGTATGTCTAGAATTGGCTGGGCAGCCATCAGATGAGAAGAGCAAGGTCCAGAGAGGGAGAGAGATTTGCCTAAGGCCACACAGCCACTACCCAGAGCTGGACTGTGGCTTGTGCTGGGCACTCACACTGCTGAGACAATTCAGAGCAGCTGTGGCTGCTCTATCTCCTGCTCAGCACTCTGCCTGGGGCTGGACTCACCATCTGCCCTTGTCATCTGGACCTTCAATTACACACTAGCTTATCCCGATCAGCATCACTTCTCTGTGTGAGCTGCATCCTCATGCCCCCAGGAGATTATACTCATCATCTTGAGGATGGGGCTCAGGCCCCATTTCCCACGCAGCCTAGCATCACATTTAGTAACGTTTATTTCACCAATGTAGGTTAAACTGGAATGAGCTTCAGCCTTGATGACGTGACATAAACATCCTGAGTGACTGACAGGAAAACGGAGGCTGTAAGAGGGCACAGGCTGGCCAGGGGTCACTAAGTTAGTTGATAGTGAGGTTCAGACTTAAGTGCACATCTCCTGACTCGGAGTCCAGCATTCTTTACTCTCTGCAATACCATCTCAATCTATTAAGGTAGAATCCTGCCCAGTACTAACCTATCACACCAGCTACTTCACTCTGTAGAATACCATCGGAATTAGCAAACCTGAACCAAGTGTTATCTCAGATGGTTATTTACTTGACCAAACGTGAAACTCTTTGCTTGAAAAAAAAATAGACTTTGGGGGCAGCACAATCAATATAATATGAGGCCAGACTCATTTCACAAAGCACTGTGAACTTCCAGGCATGCTACCTGGACCAGACATACAGGTGAGGGCTACCTGGACAACGTGGAAGGTTCAGGGCAGGAGTCGGCTAATGATGGCCTGCAGGTGAAATCTGGGTCATCACAGCTACGGTGAACAATGGAATCTGTTTATGTGTGTTCATTTATAGGTTGACTATGGCAGCTCTCATGGTATAATGGCAAAGTAGAGTAGTTCCAACAGAGGCTTTATGGCCTGCAGTGTGGAAAATGTTTACTAATTGGCAATTTATAGAAAAGTATTGCTTATCCCTTTTTTAGGAAATGCCATAAAACACACACAACTTGGCCTCTTCGCCTCTGTTTTTCAGTCTCTTTGTCTCTTTTCCCATCTCCCCCAACTTGCCATATGGTTACTTCAGTTCTCTGTCTTGGGATGAGGTTCTAACTGGCCATACCAGACACCTGTTCACAACAGTCCCATTTCCCTTACAAAGAAACTGAGACATAACGAAGCCAGGGATTACTCCAAGATTATATCATAAATGTCTTTTGCAATAGACCCTATTGGCACAAAATGAAATTTAAGCTGATTTACTTTGGAACTCAGAATGTTTTAAAGAGAAGGGGTATATGGAAAGAAAGAACAAAAATTTATCAAGCACATTTAGGTGAGTCCCAGAATTTTCCTCCTCTAGACTTGAGGTCACTGTTCACAGCTCCTTTTTATGCAAAGAGAAATACCCAGAAGTTAAAAGCCCATTCAGGCCAGACAGAGGGGATGAGTTCAGGTTAAAACTCACGGTCAGTTCTAGCTGTACCTAACACTGGTTCTATTTCTCTCGTGGAACATGCTAAAAGAGAGAGCTATATACAGAAGCTTGTTAGACATGTCCTCTCTCCTCCCACTCTGTGTTCTTCCCCCACCATCAGCCCTAGGTGTACCCTATCCTGCCATGGAGGCTCTTTGCTTTTTTATATCCTTCCCAAATAGCACATGCTCCAACCATAGTCCAAGAGCCCTGGCAAAGTAGGGTTTTCAATAGCAATAACTCAGGCTCTCCTATATGATCAGGCTTGTCCTTCGCTGGTGGCCTTGAAGTAGAGAAATGGGGAGGGCTGGGGCACAGTTCCGCTCACCAGGAGCAGGAAGGGGCAGAGGAGAGGAGCAGAGATGTGGTGAGAGAAAACAAGAGGAGACAGACAGGAAAGCAGCACCCACCCTGAGCATGTAAAACCACCCCGGCGCTGTGCCAGGTGTTTTATGCATTTTCTCATCACTCCTTCATCCATTCAAAAATATGTACTTGTTGCTGGGGATAGAAAATTGGACACAGTCTGCCTGTTTTTAGAAAGTTTCTAGGCCAGAGAAGAACATCAACTTAACCCCAAGAACATATCAGTAATGTCAAATTATTGTGCCGATGGATTTTACAAGGAGGGCATATCCCTACTGGGCATGGTGACACACATGTAATCCCAATACTTGGGAGGCTGAGGCAGGAGGATTGCTAGTTGAAGGCCTACCTCCTCAACTTAGAGAGATCCTTTCTCAAAAGAAAAGAGTAAAAGAGCTGGGGATGGAGCCCAATGGTAGAGCCCCCTTGAGGTCAATCCCTGGTAATGCAATAAAATAAAATAAATGGAAACAAAGAGGAAATATCACAGGATCTGGTATGGAATGAGTAAGGAAACTTGATTCATGGGATGACTTTGCGAAAGAGGCCAGGTAAGCACAGATCTCAGAGTGAGGCGGGTTTGTTAAAGAACAGAGGAGAGAGCTCTAGGAAAGACAGTTTGTTGAGGTTCTGGCAGGACAGATGTAGGCACGCTGGGGAGGATGCCCCGGGTGGCAGGAGCAGGAGCAGAGTGAGCCCTGGGGAGACAGGCAGCGCAAAACCACCTGGATTCCGTGGGTGTGGTAAGAATCTTACATTTCATCCTAAATGCAAAGGGAAGGTATCGAAAGCTTCTAAGTGAAGAAGCAACATGATCACTCTGGCTGCAGGATGGAGACTGGGTAGGGACTCAACAAGCGAGAACGTTGAGAAAGGGCTTTTAGCAGTTTCTAAGCAAAGGACCCACGTGGCAGGGACCAGAACAGCAGCAGAGAAGAGGGGACGAACTTATTGACAGGAAGTGAAGATATAAAGGAAATCATGATTACTTTGTTTGACCTTCCTAAGTGCTCTGCAAGGGTAATGGCTATGTGCTGTTGCCCCATTTCAGAGGTGGGAATATTGAGACTGTTGGCTCATGCCATGTGGCTGAATGGCAAAGCCATATCAACTCCAACAGGAAGCCCTCCTCTATTTAGCTACTGATCCTCCATCTCTCTCTTTGCTGAAGTGCTCAGTTCAACTCCTCGTAATGCTTTGTCTTCCAAAGTCTCTTAACATCTTCTCTAACACCATGTGGCCAGTGCAAGGTCTAGACAAAGAACTTAACCAATGTTGATGGAATTGTTCTTGAGTATCCCTCTTAAATTTCTTAGAGATGGAGAAAATAAGCCTCAGAGATAGGCAGTGACTTGGCCGAGGTCACACAGAAAAAAGGGGGGCGAATCCAGGAGTGGAAATCACTGTTCCTATCACAGACCCAGCTTCCTGCTGAGCCCTTCACAGATGGTAGCAGTCAAATGCCTTGCTCCAAATCCATGTGCTTCTAGATTTGGGAAACATAGCTCATAGATTTGGGAAACACAGCTCAGATCTTATTTTTTCAGATGGAATTGAAACAAGAACAGTGAATTAGCAAGGAGTCCCAAATGAAATGAGGTAACTTCCCGTTCAGCATAGGAATTTGCCTTTCCTGGTATTTTTATATCTTTCTTCCCCCACCTCTTTGCACTTCATAATCTCTTCCATGACCCAGCCAGGTTGGCTCACATGTCTCTGGGCAGACCACAGAGAACTGCTGACTCACTGCATTTGCTACAGAGGAGCTTGGATGGCAGTGGCAGAGGTGGGGAGAGGGCTGGGATGATGGAGTTCACAAAGGCCTATGGGTAGAGGAAAGAAGGAAGCAATGGGCATAGCCAAACAGGATGACAGAAGTCATTCTGGTGTCATGGCAGACACCCTCTCCCAAAAAGAGGAACAGGAAAGGAAGGTATGCAGTATGGGGAGGCCATCAGGATGCAAAAGGACCTGGAACTGGAAGCCAGGCACCTTTCAAAAACAGGGGATCTTGCAAATGCACAGCCAGTCCCACTGACATATGAGGAGAAGGTACCTCAGAGATCAAATTCAGATAGCTCTAGCCCTTCCACTTTCCCCTGTTTGAGATAAGATAAGGCCTGGATAAGAAGTGGGGCTAAAGTCCAACAGTGAGTTGGCAGCAGATCTGACACCCTCACCTCTCCCCACACCTGATCCTGCAGTCCTTCTTCTGAAGATTAGCTCTGATACAACTCATTCTCTCCATCCCTAACCTCCCCCTGCATGCTTTACAGGTAGCAAATAGTTCTAAGCCTTAGAACAACCTCCTAGAGCTTTAATCAAGCCATGCTCAGTTTATAGCTCAGGGAAGTGATACACAGAGACATATGGTACTGCCAATAAGTACTGGGGCTGGGATTTGGACCAAGGCAAGTACCATCAGAATCCACATTCTTGATACTCTGCTGGTCTCGTATCCCCAGTGGCTCCCGGACTTCCCTTGGCTCACCTTTGTACTGTGTATTTTTCCAATTAGGGCAGTGAGTGCTGGAGGCTCCCTAACTCCTATACAAAGTATATGAAAGAGCAGAGAAGGCTCACAACCCTTTTGTGGGGAACTGTTGTATCTGCAGAACTGGATATTGGACTCTAACTTCACTTGACTGGAACAAAGACTCCACAAAAACTCAGAAGCAGCAGCAGCAGCAACAACAACAACAATAGCCTTGACAACATCAGGTGTAGTATCAACACTGGAACACCAAGGGCGATGTCCAGGGCCTGTGATCTTGCAAAATGGGCAGGTTGTTTATGCTCAGGGAATCTCAGTTCCCTTCCTTACTGTATCCCTTTCCTTTAGTATCTGCCACCAACTAATACATTTCTATGGCAATATAATAAAGCGCTACAAGGTTAGGGATTTTAAGAGTTGCAGCTGGTTTGTGTTCTCTGTGCCTAGAAGAATAGTACACATGTGGTCGGTGTTGGACAAATATTTATGGGATGCATGGAAGGATGGAGAGAAAGAAAGATATAGGAGGAAATAGCTGGAGAAAAGAAAAGAAAAAGGAGAAAGAAGAAGAGATAAGAAGGATGATAAGAAGAAAGAACGAAAGATGAAGCCCAGGCAGTGATAGAGGATAGAGGAGAGAAGCAAGAGGAAATAAAAATAAAACAAACAAGCAAGAAAGCAAAGAGAGCCAGAATACTCAGGAGGAAGAGAAATATGTGGCAGGAACCAGAGGTGGAGAGAGAGGGCTGTGCCATTAATGGAAAATAAGTGGTGGAGAGAGATGAAGTAAGAGGCTTTGGCATTCCGCTGGCAGCGGGGCCGGCTGTGGGGGAGGGGGTAGTGTCACAGCCCTGTCGTCTTGTCCTCACCATCCTGCAAACACAGCTGGGCCTTCTGGAGTGTCTGGAGGCACAGGGCCAAACCGTTTATCTCGAGTCCTGCGGCTTGCTTTTGCTTTTCTTTTTTAAGTTTAACTGCAATTTATGGGGGCCATGCTTGGTGATGGATGTTTTTCCAATTAGCTGTAAATAGCCTAGTCCTGCCAAGGAGCCCCACCAACTTCCCCAGCCCTTGTCCGGGCTGCTGGAGTGGGGGAGGGAGAAGACAGGTTGGGAATCATAGATCACCAACTTCGAAATCTCCAATGCAGCAGATTCCAGAAAGCCAAGGAGTGGGAAGCAATAAGAGGCAGGCTCCATTATTCTAATGGTTGCAGAGGCTGAGAACCCTTCCCAGGGCAGGACATGTCAATGGAACCACTGTCCACACAGGGCCCTTCCAGTGAAATGTGCCAAGGACAGGGAGCCAGGGACAACAACAATTACAACTGACCTGACATTAATTATGTCCACTCTATTTTGTCATCAGTACAGTCATGGCACCTTGATAAATTTTCAGATAACTTGATCAAAATTCCTCCCCCAACTCCATTAGGTGGTTACAAGGCCCATTTTACAGATGAGAAAATGAGGCCTAGGGAAGGAAAGCAAAGGAGCCCAGAGAAGTCCTGTGGTCTATGCCCTTCAAATGCCCATTGTGAATGGGTGATGTGCATAAAGAATGATTGATGGGGAGACTCTTTCTTTTTCTTCACCCAAGAACTTCTTCAGCCCACTTCTGTGCAGAGGAGGAAGGGCCAGACATGCTGTCACATGCATTGATTAGCTGCCATCATGCGTGGCCAAGGAACCTTTCTTTCAGTGGGTGTTCAGAGCCCACAGATCTGTGCCAATCACTGGCCGGGGATCTGTGTTTACATTCCCAGGGTCTCTTCTAAGCAATGTCCCACTTGCTGATTTCATATTCTTATGAAACATTCAGAGAAAAAGAATTACATTCACAGGTGAGTACCTGAAATATGCTATATTTTCAGATGTATCATGTTGGATCATCTGAGAACTCTGGACCTCGGCCACAAAGTATTGATTGTCCTTATGGAACTCGGCTCTGGAATTTTGACATCGCCTGACATTGACTGTCATTGTGAAAAATAATGATGCATCAATACTGATTTTTTTGTGTGTTTTGGCAGTGCTCGGAATTGAACCCAAGGCCTCACACATGCTAGACAAGTGCCCTACTGCTGAGCTACAGCCCCAGATCAAATTGCCCATTTTTATCAGTTGTAGATATTGTCTAGAAAGGTATATAATGTCTTGATTATAGGGACAAACTGGAGAATTTTCTCTTTGGTCCAAGTGTCACAGAAAGAATTAAGAAGAAATGTCTGGTTCTATCCCATAGACCCTCTTCAAATTTGCTTTTTGAGTATGTTTCCCTTTGTACTTTTGCTGCTAGGAATCTCTGAGTTACACAACACAGTCTTACATGGGTTACCCTTCAACTTGAATTTGAGTAATTTTTCTTATTACTACTTTCCTTTCATTATGATTAGTTATTTCATTTCCTGTACTGAATTTTTAAAAACTGCATAAACTTAAGAAAACATTTCTCCAAATCCTTCAAGGGATGCTATAGGACAGAAAGTAAATAAAGAACAGAGAAGAAAAAAAGAAATAATGAAGGTCACTAGTCTGGCCTGGGTGGTGGATGCCAAGCTCAGTGTTCATCAATTTGGAAAAGATTTAGGGTTGTCATTAGTTATAAAAATCTGCTCCCCAGGCTTTGTGCCTACAAACTCTGGTTCTGGAACTTTCCCAAGGACTGTGTTACCTTTGCTGCGGCGGCGACTGCGGTACTGCTCTGTGTAGAATGTCAGCTGTGTTTCGTCGTCTGCTTCTGAACCCGAAGTCCCCTTGGCTCTCCCAAAGCTGAGTCCTCCTGCAAAAGAGCACAACCCACCAGTCAGCCTCGCAGACCTCCAGAAGCCTGTTAAATACCTCCACCACCCCAAAGATGAGCAGCCCCAGTCTCAGACTTCTCTCCATAAATCCCCAGTTACCCAGGAGTCAACGTGATTAATGAAGGAGTTCTGGGTTGCGGTGAGGCGGAGCTGGGCTCCAACCAGGGCTGGGCAGCTCTCTTGCTGTGTGACCTTGAAGAGACACTCACCTTTCTGAGCTCTGGGTTCTTTCTTTCTAAAATAAGGGCAATAACTGCCAACCTTGTGAGGTGGCTCTGAAGATTAAAAGAGATATGATATGCAAAATACCAGGTCCACAGTGGGTACTAAATAACAGAGAGCGACTGTTGCTTTGTGTGATGAGCCTACCTCTAAAAAAAACCACTCCAGGCAACTTAATTTCACACATATTTCAATCAAGGGCTTACTACATGCCAGAACCAGAACAGAGCCAGACACTGGAGACAGTGATAAATAGGATTCAGTCCGTGCCAGCCAGGGAATCATAAGCCAGTCAGGGGGACAAATGGGGTCCTTAGGAGCCCTAAACCTAATTCATGGCTTATGTTTACCACACAATGAGACGCTAGGAATATGGAGGAGAGCAATTCATTTCAACACGGAGGACCTGGGAAGGCTTTATGGAGGAGCGAAGATTTAAGTCAGGGCTTAAAGGATGGATGGGGCCTCAATGGTAGAAAAAAGGAGCTCCGAGGATTGGTAAGTGGAACATCTCCAGGGTGTGGAGTATGGGCAGGAGGAGGAAATGTAGGTCCACTGCAAGGGACGACTGGGGCCAAGCAGGGAGAGGCTTTGAGTGAGTGACAGACCTTAGTCTCCTTAGAGGGGTGGAGCTTTACTTTGAGTGTCATGGAAGGTTCCAGAGCAAGAGGATGATTTAATCAGCTGAGTAAACCAGGAAGGATGCTCTGGGGGTACTTGGAGTGGGTGCCAGGAGGCTAGGTGATTACCCAGGTAAGAAGAGGGAAGGTTCAGGTGAGGGTGTGTGCTGGGAGGAGGATGAAGAAGAGCTTGGGTGCAGAGGTGCTTTGGGACAAACTCAGAGCCACACACAGGGGAAAGGGCTAGGCATTCAAGTGCTTTAAGTAGTTGATTATCAAAAAGATAAAGAAAAAAGGCTAGAGGGAACTATGCCGAAGTACCGATGCTCCTTAATTCCAAAGCAAGGAATATGGGTGATTATTATTTTTATGCTTTTGACATTTTTAATTGCTAAAAAAGGAGAAGACATGAAAAAAGAGAGATTAAAGATAGGTAAACTCTCTCCCTTAGAGGGGAAACAAGGATGGGAGAGCGTCAGAGCCTGCTGGTGGCCAGGGGAGAACAGGGAATTTGATTTGAGAACTCCTTAATGGATGGGGCTTTAGATGTCTAAATAATAGACTATCTCTAGGAGGAGACTAAAGAATCTGGGAAGAGTGGCTGTCCTGGGTGGAGAATTAAGTGGCTGACAAATGGCAGTAGAAGGGGGCTTTTTTTCCCCTATAAATCCTTTGTATCTTTTGAATCAAGCACTATGCCAACCCATTACCTATTTGAAAAGTTCCACCTGAGGAAAAGAAAAGCATAGATTAAGGGAAAATGTTATTCAATTCATAAAAGGATTTACTATGTAATTTCCTCAGGTGGGGATTTGAAATGGCGTTCAGTAGACAGAAATTCCACTTGCAAATGCTCTTTGTGCAATGGTTACTGTGCATTCATTCATTTCCGCAACGTCGTAGAGCAATCTACTATGTACCTAAAAGATTTGTATACAGGATGGCGCACAACGCTCATCACGGTATCCTCCTAAGGGAGGTGTAATTAACAAACCACATAATAAAGCAAAAGCACAAGGACACTCTGGGACAAAGTTTCTTGCCTAAAGCCACACAGCTGATGCGTGGGAGAGTCAGGATTCAGGGCTAATCCGTCTTACTCCTTCCGAATTTGAGCTCTCTAGTATATGCATTACTTTCTCCTTGGAGCAACTCAAGAGGGAACCTTGAGAAAGTAGATTGACCTTCATATGTCAAGATGCCAAATCCTGCGTTATGAGCTTTGCATACATTAGGTGACTTCAAGCTCAGAGTACCAGTAGGATGGAGGTATCATTATGCCCACTGTGCAGATGAGGTTACTGGGGTTCAACAAGGAAACCGATCTGGTAATAATGAATGAAGCTGGACTCTGAAACCAGGTGTGACTGATACTCAGGCTCAAATTTATAAGTGTCTCTCAGTCGAATGCTCTATAAGACGGAAAGATGAATACCGGCTCCCCTGCCCCCTTCCTCGGATAGCGTGTTCTAATAAATGGGAAAGTACAGGGACAGCAACAGCTGCTCATTGTTCCCCACATGGGTCATCAGACATGGTCTCAGTGCATACATCCCCAGTCCCCTGCCACTAAAGGCAGGGCCTGGAGACAGCCGGAGATTCCAGACCCTGCCACAGGCACCTCCTCATTTCAAGGCTGTGCTTTGCAAAGGAGCTGGCAAAGCCCCATGGAGATTCTGGAAGTAGCTGGAGAGCAGAGGTCCTCAAGGTCAACGGGGCTTTTTAAATTGCCATTAAAATATTTTACTTTTAAAAAATAAAAGGAAAGAAAAGTAAAGAAGAAAAAAAAGAAGTTGGAGTAGGGAGAAAGGAGGAAAGACTCTTGTTCATCTGTGCATAATTCTCTGCCAAGGAGAAGATGAAGACACCTGATCAAGCAGTCCCCTCCTGTGCAGGAGGCACCTCTCACACTTCCTGGAGGGGTCTGTGGCTGTAGGAGTCTACCCAGACCCTTCCCACTGTCCCGTAGAGCCACTCCCAGAAGATTAAACATTCCAGCTAAAACATCTTGTTATCCTTTTCTTCTGTCCTACCTTCTTTCCCCCTTTCTTCCTCTCATTAACAAATGACCTGTTAAGCCCTCACCATAGTAAACCCATGTAGTATTTAGGCTTCAGACAGAATTTTGTCCCTACTGGGACAGACTAAGGGTGACAGAAAAGTCACCAGGCAATTCGAATATAATGAGAAAAGCTAATACTAGTATGGTACAGTCTCTCTTTTAGGCGTGGTTCTGAAATCTTTAAATGTGCTGACTCATCCCCAGGAGAACCCTAAGAAGCATGATGCTACTTTTATCTCCATTGTAATGGATGAGAAAATGAAGGCATAGGAAAATTAAGTGATTTGCCCAGGGTCACAAGCTTGTAAAAGGTCAGACCACAATTCAAATCCAGTCAGTGGTTGCAGAGGACACTCACTTCATCTTTGTGCTGGTGTACAATGAAATATGAGTAAATTGTTCATATAATGATAATGACCGTAGCCATCCCTGTAAGGATGGAATCAAGAACCTTGTTATCCAGAAGAACTGTGTCTCACAAAGGCGATGTGAGGAAGTAAGTGGGGAATCTGGGGTTGAAATTGGGTCTGTCTACCTGCAAAGCTAATATAACCTGGAAAACAGAGGTGTGTGTGTGCGTGCACATGCACATGTGTGCATGAAGCCTCCATGGGTTGGCCACTGAGGACTAGCAAGTCTTTTACTTGATCCCATTGCAAGGACACATTTCCCACTTCTCCTTGCTCTTCCTCTTAGCTTTGTAATGGTACTCTAGGAACTCTAATCAGGGTTAGTAGGATCCTGGTGATTCCCCATCCTTCCATATGTCCAAGCCCGTGCCCCCATAACCATGAGAGCTCCCCTTCAGGTCAACCCTCTGTTCCCACACCTCCTTTGACCTTCATCTCCCTCCTCTAAGTATTAAGGGGCCATTTTCACAGTGAAAACTGAAGCTGAGAGACGATGCCTCTAGATGAACCTGTCAAATAGAAATTTAATGCAAGCTACATATGCAATTGCAAATGTTCTAGTAGCCCCATTAAAAGGGTAAAAATAAGTGGGTCAAATTAGTTTTCAGAGCATATTATATTTCATCTAATATATGAAAATGCTATCATGTTAACATGTACCTAACAGAAAATTATTATTACTGAAATGTTTTCTATATTTTTCAGGCGTCTTCAAATCCCAGCGTGCATTTCACACTAACAGCACATTGCAACACAGACAGGCTGCATTTCAGGTGCCCCCACACTGGGGGTCGACAGTTCTGAAGTCACTTGTAAAACAGATCACTGAGCATAATTAGGGCCAGGATCTGGGCACAGGAGAGAAAAGAATAAGCCACAGGCCCCACGAAGGTGTTGATTTGTTTTTTAAGTGTGACTTGGATGAAAGACGGTGTAGCAGGGATTCTATTAAACAACGATATCCACGGCCCTGGCTCTCATGACTCTTGGAGCCTCACTGCTTTCTGTAGTGGTTTAATCACTGAGTCATAAGATATAACACACTTCATTAGAAAGAAATTAGGCAGCTGGAGTCAGACTTGAGTTCTAATCCTTTGTCTCACATATCTGTGTGGCCTTGAGCACGGAGCCTAATCTCTCTGAATTCTTTAAAAGAGGGCCAACACATTTCAGCTTACCTGGTCATTATGAAGAAAATGATATGCTGTATGTGAACATGTAGTGTAAAGATAAAAAAAAAACGCGATTGTGGAGGCACCTTCCTTCCTTACTGTTTGAGTTTCCATGGGAGGAAAAGAAGCACTGCTGTGAGGGTGGTCACTCCCTGACAGTGACATCCCAGGGAGGTGGCAGCCACCCAAGCCATATAGCCTAGGAGTGTCCATATAATCTGAAGGGGCCACAGGCCAATTACAGACTGACTTGGAAGTGATTCAGATGGCTGGTAAAGGGCCCCCTCTGTTAACATTTTAATATAAAATCGGTGATTTAGGGCACTAAAATGCAGCCATTAATTATATAGGGCTACTCAGATACTTCCATTTTGGGGCTGAGAGAAAGTGGGAATAGTAAGAGACTGGCAAGATAAAAGAGGAAGCAATCGCTGGGCGTGGTGGCACACGCTTGTAATACCAGTACTTTGGGAGGCGGACACCGGAGGATCCAGGTTCGCGGCCAGCCTCAGCTCTCTCTCTCTCTCTCTCTCTCTCTCCCTGCCTCTCTCTCTCTCTCTCTGTCTCTCTCCTTAGTGAGGCCCTCTGCAACTTCGTGAGACCCGGTTTCAAAATAAAGTATAAAAACAAAAATAGGGCCGGGGGCGTAGCACGGAGGTAGAACGCCCCGTGTTCAATCCCCGGTACCGCAAAAAAAAAAAAAAAAAAAAAAGAGGAAGCAATCTGCTGGACCAGTGGATTCTCTGACCTCTCTCTCTGGGCCCGTTTCTTCTGTCCTGAACGGTCTGAGGTGCAGCCTTCAAGATGGCCTGAGCCCATACCACAGAGTTGTAAGTACTACTCCAGTCACTATGCGCGCAGTATCCCCTCTACACCACACAAAAGCTCTAAAGGATAAGAATCAGTCCCATTTTACAGAAAAAAAAAAAACAGGAATATCAGTGTTGCTTATCCAAGACCCCACAAATTACAAATGGTAGAACCCGAATCTGGACCTGACTTTTGTCTTATTCAAAAATCCTGTCCTTATAAAAAGATGCTCAATGTCATTAGCTGCCCTTAGGAACATGCAAACCAAAGCCCTAGATACCATGTCACACCCACTAGGTTGGCCATAAGGAAAATAAAACAAATTAATAGATGTTGGTGAGGATGTGGGGAAACTGGAACCATCATAATTGCCAATGGGAACGCAAAATGGAAAATAGTTTGGTTGTTCCTTGACCTATTAAGTCCAAGTTTTCAATACTGTGACTATTTCAATGAATTGACACAGGTGCATTAAAACAGGTTATGGACATCAGTGTGGAGATTCCTCAGAAAACTGGGAATGGATCTACCATATGATCCAGCTATACCACTCCTGGGTATCTTTCCAAAGGGACTGAAACCAGAATCTTATAGTAATACATGCATATCCATGTTTATAGCAGCACAATTCATAATAGCCAAATTATGGAACCAACCTACGTGTCCATCAACAGATGAATGGATTACAAAATTATGGGATTTATGCACAATGGAATTCTACTCAGCAATAAAGAAGAACAAAATTATGTCATTTGCAGGGAAATGAATGGACCTGGAGAACATTATGTTAAGTGAGATTAACCAGTCACAGAAAGTGAAGGGTCATATGTTTTCTCTCATATGCAGAAGCTAGGGAGTAATCAGGATACCAGAGGGACCCCAAATAATGGAGGAAAATCTCCAGTGGAGCCAGGGAGGTGGTCTAGGGAAGAGGAAGTGGGGGAGAGGGAGAATTAACAGAGGAAACACTTGCATTGATGTTAAGTATGGATGTGAGAATACCAATGTCAATTTTAATATCATGTACGCGGAAGGTGGGAGTGGGGAGGGAGTTGGAGGAGAGCTCACCAAGTGCTGTGTGCATGTATGTCACTATCACTATGAACTACATTATGATGTGAAACTATAATGCACCAATAAATGTATAAAAACAGGTTGGAAATAATCTACAGCTCATAGATATTATTATGTTAATAAATATTATACTATAATTATATTATGATTGCATAATTACATTATATATTATATACTATATTCAAGCTATACTTGTTCCACATCTGGGATGAAGGGACAAAATGGATTAAGATGTGAAACATGAAATAACCATATGACCCATGAATTTCACTCCTATGCAAATGCTCAAAAGAGCTTAAGATAGGGTATTCAAATAAACATTTGTACATAAATGTTCATAGCAGCAGTACATACAAAGTTAAAAGGTGGTAATAATAAATAGCCACCAGCCGGGTGTGGTGGTGCACACTTGTAATCCCAGTACTTTGGGAGGCGGAGACCGGAGGATCCGGGTTCACGGCCAGCCTCAGCTCTCTCTCTCTCTCTCTCTCTCTCTCTCTCTCTCTCTCTCTCTCTCCCTGTTTCTTTCTCTCTCTCTCTCCCTGTCTTTCTCTCTCTCTCTCTACCTAGTGAGGCCCTCCGCAACTTCGTGAGACCCGGTTTCAAAATAAAGTATAAAAAAATAGGGCCGGGGGTATAGTGCGGAGGTAGAATGCACCTGGGTTCAATCCCCGGTACCGCAAATAAATAAATAGCCATCAACTGATGAATGAACAGACAAAATGTGTATATCTACATAGAATATTATTCAGTCATAAAAGAAGTGCTGGTATGTGGTATCATGTGGAGGATCCACATCTACATTTTGTTAAAGGAAAGAAACTAGACATAAAAAGTCACATATGGTATGATTCCAATTACATCAAATATCCAGAAAAGGTAAATGCACAGAGACAGAAAGTAGACTACTCGTTGTCAGGGTTGGGAAGAAGGAGTGGAACAGGGAGTGACTGCTAATGAGAACAGACTTCCTTTGGGGGTGACAGAAATGTCTCGGAACTAGACAGAGGCGATGGTTGCACAACCTTGTAGAAGTGCTAAATGCCACTGAATTATACACTTTAAAATGATTAATGGTTAATTTTATGTGAATTTTAGCTCAAAAGAATATAAAAGAGAAGCCCTCTGTTCTCTTTGTAATATCACTAGACTAATGACGGAACTTCAAGAGTGGGGGACGTGAGAGCTGTGAGAAAGAGAGGACCAAGGACAGTTGGCACCCAGGGTGGAGGTGTTATAGAGCCACCTGGGAAGGGACCGAGAGCTCAGCTTTGCTGGGCCACTCCATAGAGTGTGCTCACTCTGACACCCTAGTTCCAGGGTCCTCCTGGACTAAGCGCAGCAATATCACTCATTTGTCTCTTCATTCATTCGACCACCACTTACTAACTGCCCCCTCCCAGACATTGTTCTAGCATGGAGGAGAAAGTCATAAATAAAAGAAACAAAAACTCCTGAATTCTTTAAGCTTACTCTCTGGTGGGGAAGTGTTTAAGATATTGTAGGCATAGTATTCTAGGGCCTTGCAACACGCTTTACATGGGAATTTATATGTCAATTTTGCTGATAAATAAACAGATATTCAGAGATATTTAGAGATATTCAGAAGTATTTAGAGGCTTCCCAGGATGTCATAGATATCTGGTGGCAACCTGAAGATCCGTCCCCAGATTTGCTCTGGGACAAATCAGGGCATCCAGATAACTTGAAAATCATACGATGGAGAAGAGGCAGCATGGTGTTTCCTGGGCCTACAAGAGTTAACTCGTTGCTCTTCTTGGCAAATCTACCTTTTCTGCTTGGGCTGCCCCATCCATAGATCTGCTCAGCCAGCCTCTGGAAGACCTATCCCTCCACACTCCACCTCTTGCTCTTGCTATCATGATGGATTGTGGTGACATGTTAAATTATTCAGGCTCCGTGTCTTCCTCAAGCTGGTGACAGCGATATTGCATTTTTAGATTGCCCAGAACTGTGCCAGATAGAGAAATATGTGGCTCAGGAATGCAAAAGCCCATCTGACCCCCAACCATCCATAGAATACAAATGATGCCAGTCATGGAAAGAGGAGAGAAGCCGTTAAAACTTCCCACATCACCTGAACCTCACCATTTGCAATTGCTCTTCTGTCCAGGGTTAAACCATAGATGCTCACTTGCATTCACTTCTTGGAGATATTTTTTTTTGTGTATGTATGGTACTGGGGATTGAACTCAGGGGCATTCTACCTCTGGGCTACACCCCCAACCCTGGTTTTTATTCTTTATTTTGAAACACGGTCTCGCTAAGTTGCAGAGGCCTCACTAAGTAGCTGAGGCTGGTTGCGAACCCGGGTCCTCCGATCTCAGCCTCCCAAGTACTGGGATTACAAGCATGTGCCATCATGTCCGGCTTCTTGGAGTTATTTTGACCATGGTTGCTACCTGGCATGGGGCACCTGCTGTAGGCCACGCACAGTGCCAGGCACTTACAGAGAGGTGACTACACACATTCTTATACCTCCAAATGCAGACACAGGCTAAGAATGGTAGACATTGTTACCTGCAGTCACGCAGCCAGGCAAGTGACAAGATCTGGATTCAATCTCTGGCCTGTTTGAACCCCCAGGGAGGAATTTTCTGCAGTATTCCTGGAATTAATGTTGGATTTTTAAAATTGATCTTTATGATGAAAAAAATCTTCCTGCTAAAAATATAATTAAACATGATTGTTATGATTTCAGAAAAATAGAAATAATCAAGAGGTCCTTTGGTAGAAGACATTAAAAAATGATGACATGTCTCTAAAATAGACTTTCATGAGACCATTAAACACAGTAGCTTAAATCTATATTTATTGACATGCAAACTTCTCCGTGATACATCATGGAGTGAGAAGATATACAGTGAAGAATACAAAGAGGAATTCCACTGTGTAAGCTTATATGCACTTGCTGATATTTGGTATAAATTCCACTGTATGTGTAATAAAAAGAAATATGTTTAATTTAAAAAACAAAAAAGAAGAAAGTATAAAGTCATTCTGAGATGTTCATGATGTAAGATCATACACTAAATGTAAAAAAGCATATTAAAAAACTATAAGTACGAAACAATCTTATTCTGTTTTAAAAATACACACATAAATTATGTAAATACGCATGCACACACAAAGATATTAGAGGAAATAAAAGTAAAATAGTGGTTATCCTTTAAATATTTTTCTTATTGTTATTCATCTGTATTTTATAATCTTTCTCCAATGAATTTTAATGTTTGTTAATAAAAAGATAATAAATGCTATGTTCATTTAAAAATAAATTATTTTGCTGCTGCATTTTAAATGCATTTCTTACTTGACCTTTGGTGTAACACGGCCATCCCAAGGGGCAGATCATCCATCTCCCAAGAAGAGAGACATCCTAATTTATTCCAAAGTTTCAGCCCAAAGTCTTCCTTTTGAGGGAAAGCTCTCAGAGTACTTTACTATTCAAGAAAGTAAAGCTTCCTCTTCTGGAACATTCCACTGCTCATTGTAGGAGGCTGTGTTTTCCAAAGAGGACTATAACAAAATCTGCCATTCCACACTCTCTTCTGCCAACTGACCTTTGTCACTCCCCCATCAAAGGTGAAGTCTCATTCCCCTGCCTTTGAACCTGGGCTGGCCATTGGGATGCACCTGTAATCCACAGAATGCAGGGGAACTGACTCCAAGACCTCCTGGGTGAGGTCCTGAAAGCCAATACAAGCCAGGCGTGGTGGTGCACGCCTGTAATCCCAGTACTTGGGAGGCTGACACATGAGGATCACAAGTTCGCAGCCAGCCTCAGCAACTTAGTGAGGCCCTCTGCAACTTAGTGAGACCCTCTTTCAAAATAAAAAATAAAATAGGGTTGGGGGTGTAGCTCCAAGGCAGAATGCCTCTGGGTTCAACCTCTAATACCACAGGAAGAAATAATAAAACCCAATACAGCTTCTACCTGGCTCTCTTGAAACTTTGGCTCTCTGGACGCTCCCTCTTTGGAAATCTGCCACTGCACTGTGAGCTCCTCAGCCATGTAGAGAGGCCATGTATAAGAGGTTCAGTCAAGCTTGGCATGGTGGCGCACGCTTGTAATCCCAGTACTTGGGAGGCTGAGACCGGAGGATCCAGGTTCCCGGCCAGCCTCAGATACTTAGTGAGGCCCTCCGCAACTTAGTGAGACCCGGTTTCAAAATAAAGAATAAAAAAATAGGGCTGGGATGGAGCTCAGAGGTAGAATGCCCCTGGGTTCAATCCCAGTACCACAAAAAAAAAAAAAGAGGTTCAGTCAACAGTCCCAGCTGAGCCTGTCCTTCAAGACACACCAGGTAGAGAACATGTACAAGAAGAAGCTTCTGATCCATTCCAGCCCATAGCCACTGGAGTCATTCATAGATATTTGAGTTTTCCCAGCGAAGGCCCATTCACTGTAGGGCTGAGACAACACACCTCCTCTTTATTTTGTATCAATTCCTAACTCCTGGAATCCATGAGCATAATAAGATGGCAGTTCTAAGGCACTAAGTTTAGGATGGTGTCTTATGCAGAAGTAGATAATCAGAATACTACCCTTGTCCAGTCCTATACAAATATCCAAATTCCTTTAATGCTGTTACCCTATGGCAGCCCTGGGCAACGGAGAGGTGAACTGGGTGGCAAGAGACCCAGGTCCTAGGTCTGTCCTGTTACAAAGAGGATGTTATCAACATCCAGCAAGTATTGCCTAGCACTTACCACCTTTATTTCCTTTCCAAGGACAGCAACTCATTGACCCTCACAGGGGTTGCATGAGGTAGGTATTGTTATCCCATTGAAAGATGAAGAAATTGAAGGTCAGAGACACTGTAAATGGCTTGTTCAAGGTCACATTGCTCATAAATGGCAAAGCCGAGATGGGATACAGTGAGTTCTGGGAGGCACAGTATGGTAACAGGGCAGATTTGAGTCTCTGAGATTGGTCAGGAATCAAGCTCCCTGAAATTTCCACCCTATAGATTCTGTCTGGCGTTTTGGAATGACAGACGCAGGTTGTCATTCCCTTCCCCCATATGAGGGTCCTTCAGTTGTCTGGAGAATTCTTAAGTGACCATTCATAAACTTTCCATCTAAGCCAAATACGCCCACTAATTCTTTCAGCTATTTACTATATCATGTGCTTAGAATGTTATGACTTCTTGGATTATAAAAAGTTTAAAAAATAATAAAACACATATAAAAAAGAATAAAGTCAAGTAATATTGTTCCCAATGGACTCTCTTGAGTTTTAACCATGCACTTATATACATAGGTTTTTTTTACAATGCATGTCATTATCTTCTAACTTGAGTATAACCTATGAATTTTATAAAAAATATCTATGCATATATTGATTTATTTATGTCAGAAATACATGTTGGGCTCCAATTATATGCCTGTCACTTTTTCTATTATACAATTTATATATATATATATATATATATATATATATATATATATCACATGCATGTTTTTGCATGTGCACATATCTAGGATTTTTATGTAACAGTATCTCCATCTTTTATCCATATTGACCAAAACATCTATAGTTGCCAGGTGTGATAGCGCATGCCTATAATCCCAGTACTTGAGAGGATGAGACAGAAGGATCGCAGGTTCAAGGACAGCCTCAGCAACATAGCAAGACTCTCAGCAACCTAGTGAGACCCTGTTTCAAAATAAAAACAAAAACAAAAACCAAACACACAAAATTCATAGTGATTTTCTCTGAATACTGAGATTTTCTTCTTTTTGATTATCCCCCTTTTTGGAAAATAAACATAGATTGCTTGTGGAATTAAAATAAAGATAATAAAATATCATAAAATTATTCATGCTATTAAGTATTTACTTCCAATACTACTTACTGCTTGCCAAATATTCCACTGTATATAGTATCAATATTGTTACTTATTTAACCAATTCCCTATTGTTTAAATTTTACATTGCTTCTATTTTTTAATCATAGTAATGTCTCACTCATTCTTACAGAAAACTTCTTTTTTTTTTTTGGCGGTACCAGGGATGGAACCCAGGGGCGTTCTACCTCTGAGCTATACCCCCGGCCCTATTTTTTATACTTTATTTTGAAACCAGGTCTCACTAAGTTGTGGAGGGCCTCACTAAGTAGCTGAGGCTGGCCACGAACTCGGATCCTCAAGTCTCTGCCTCCCAAGTACTAGGATTACAAGTGTGTGCCACCACGCCCGGCTTCAGAAAACTTTTTTGTTTCTCTGTTTGTTTGCAGTGCTGGGGATCGAATCTGGGGCCTCTTGCAAACCAGGTCTGTGCTCTAACACAGAACTACATCCCCGGTGCTAGGAAAATCTTTTTACACATCCCTGTGTAGAATCTTCTTAAAAATAAAGAGGAATCACTGGGTCAAGATGTCCTCAGGAAGAATTTGCCAATTTCATCCTGACCAGCTATCTAGAAAGAGTGGCTATTTCACTATATCCTCTATGGTTCTAGGTATTGCCTCTTTGTTTTTTAAATCTTAGTGACTTTGATATGCAGCCCACTTCAAATTCACTGTGTCGTATTCTTTTCAACATACTCAAATTTGCTCAAGTTGTTTTTAAGTTTTGATGTCCAGAATCAGGCATGAGAGATCATGTGTAATCTGACCTGCACTGAGCAGAAATGGATGATCAACTCCCTTTCTCTGAACTTGAGACTTATAGTTATGCAGCCCAGACCTACTTCAGCTTTACTGGCCGCTGAAGTGTATTCACTATGCTCATGGTCCTTTGTTCCACACACTGCAAATAAAGCCGGTCTCACCCATCATATATTTGTAGAATTGATTTTTCTAAATCAAAGTAAAGAACATTTTGTACTACCAAATTGCATCCATACATTTCTGCCCTTTCTTCTAGTCTCTCCAGGTATTTTTTTGTGCTAATCCTCTGATCTCATGTTTTCACTATTCCCTGACCACATGCCCTCTATGAATTGGATAAACATGAAAAGGAGCAGGAGATAAGAAAAGGAAGTAAAAGTTACTAGGTACCAGCTAAATGTTAAGAAGTATATGTACGTTAAAATCATTTTGTACATATAATAGTGGAATTAAGTTGATGTGGTTAACCCTGTTTTATTTAATAGGAAATTGATGTTTGAAGAGAGCATTTGTCTTGGGCAAGACCCCACAGTCACTAATGAGAAGAAATGGGTTGGGATGTCTAACTGTGGTCTTTACTACATCCGGTATCCCATGGCAGGACTTCCTTTATGTAAGGAATTAACATCAATACTGGAGAAAACTATGTGAGGCATAGAACTTGAGAGTTGATGGCTAGAAAATTATCTGTAGATTGATACCAGTCCCTCAATGAAAACTCTTTGAGAACATGTAACTAAATTAAAATGGACGATCTGACTACACTACCAAGCAGTCTACAATTTTTTTCCCCTTTGGATTAAAAAGAAAAAAAAAACTACATCACTCACTCAGTAAATATCAGTTTAGAGCCTAAAATGAACCCAAAAGTGAAGAAGCACTGCAGAGTGAAACAGAAATACTCCCTGATAAGCAGAGTTTACACTTAATTGGAGAAAGAATATTCAGATAAACACAAAAATGAATACAATTATGAGAAGCTTTGCTAAATATCTTGCTCACATCCAGATATTCTATGTCTGTGGTTTCTCCCAGATCTACACGGTTAACAAACTGTTACCAAGCAGACATGCGTTTAGCCCAGCATATTTTTCCTTAGTAAACCATGATAGCTTTAAGTGCTCCCAACTTCCCTGCAGACATACTCACCATGCATATTTGACCAACTAACCTCATTGGGAGACTCGACTCAAGTTTTGAAAAGTGCTTTACCGCTGGGCGTGGTGGCGCATGCTTGTAATCCCAGTACTTTGGGAGGCGAAGACTGGAGGATCCGGGTTTGCGGCCAGCCTCAGCTCTCGCTCTCTCTCTCTCTCTCTCTCTCTCTCTCT
>PVJS01017389.1:0-36222 GCA_004027185.1 Glis glis
AGAGAGAGAGAGAGAGAGAGAGAGAGAGAGGGAGAGAGAGAGAGAGCTGAGGCTGGCCGCGAACCTGGATCCTCCGGTCTCCGCCTCCCAAAGTACTGGGATTACAAGCGTGAGCCACCACGCCTGGCTCTTTATTATTTCTTTATTTCCACCCCTGCACAAGTCTGTGTTCTCTTACATGCATTTAACCCCGATTCACAGAAAGACTCTGGGAATGTCATCCTTGAGCCAGGAAGGGATCATCCAGAGAACTGTTTACCTGGTTAAGTTTGCTATGTTCATTTACTAAGCACCAGTAGGAGATTTCATTATTTGGTATCAAGCTCCCCAGATTTCTTTTACAGGCAATGCACATAAATATCAGCATGTTTTTCTCGGCCTTGCACATTATAACACATTAGAAATTTTTTAAAGAAAATTATCTTTATAAAATGCTTTTTATAGCCATTGTTAACCCTGGCATTTGATTTTGTTGTGTTTCACCACTAGAATATAAGTTTGAACAAATGAAGGCTTTTTTCAGGATTCTTTTATTTTTCCCTCTGTTGAATTACTAAAGCCTAGGACAGTTGCCAAGTTTATGACAATAACTAGTTGTTGAATGAGGGATTGAATCTCTGACAATCAAATAAGAAAGTAGATGAAGCTGTGAAAATGTACTGGCCTTAGCAATGGAACACAGAAAACTTGGGTTCCAGTTCTCTTCTCCTCCTGACTAGGCGGTGACCTTCAGGATTCTGTATTACCTCTCAGGACATCAATTTCCTCATCAGTAAAATAAAAGGGTTAGACTAGGTAATTTTAAAAAGCCCTCCAGATCGAAAAATCTGTGAACATGTTTATGGTGTAAATTCACACAGACAGGCAGGCTTCATTATATAACATAATAGTTCCAAACTGATATTGATACTAAGGGTTTTAATGAGAGATGGGAGGGAAGAAATTCCCAACTTGACATTAACAATCACATTCAACTAAATTAAAGCTTTGGAAACACCACAGATCCCCAACATGACAGGAGGCCATGGGGCTAAATAATCTGCACACAAAGAACTGAGAAGGCTGAGACATAGGGGCCATAGTCCAGTCAGTGAGTTAAGGCAGTTCATCTGGTTTTCTCTCATACTTTGAGCCCTACTGAAAATGTAGGAGCCCGAAAACCATTTTATAAAGCACATTCTGGACCTAAACTAGCTGTGCAACACAGGGTAAATCAGTTTTCACAGTATACTTCGGTTCATCATAAGTCTACATTAAAAGGTGATGCCAGTCACAACTCTTTGGACAATTCTTATCATATGTATTTTTTCTCATTTAAATGGTCACTCCAAAGGTTTGTTTGGACATTTTCATCATAGCCATTCATAGCTGCCAAGAAGAAATAATGAATGGACATGAAAAGCACCAAAACCTTATTAGTATTAAAGACCTTTGTGAGATAATGTGGAATGACTTTCCTGGAGTAGGCAAGGAAGGGTCTTGAGGGAAGTGGAAAAGACTAAAATTGTACTGAGACAGGCCTTCCAGATTTCTCTTTAACTGCTTTAACTGCTTTTCAAGCAAAGCTGATGTAGTTATTTTAGTCTTTTGCCATTTTTATGTCATTTAATTCACCACCGAGAATAGCACCGTTCCTACATTTGCATCCTTCAGTGGAAGAAGGTATGCACGATTAAGGTGGAAAAAGCCTCCTCGCTGAGGAATATGGGCTCTGAGCTGTTCATGAGCCATTGCTTGGCATTTTGAGACAAACCAAGAATCTTTCTATGTTTATGGAGTGGGGTTAAATGGAATAGATATAGGAGTTGGAATCCGAAAATCTGTTTTTAGGGCCTGACCATGGACTTTACTATGGTGGCTAAGTTGATTTATTCTCTTGGTTTTCTCATCTGTGAAATGGGGATAGAGAATTCATCATAAGCATTTTACAAAGCAAATATTTCTTTTCTATTTCATGTTTTCAGGAAAAAATTTCTATGAAAAACTAAGACTCAGACATAAAATATTAGTTTAGTTTACCAGTCTGAGTTCAATACAATAAACCCAATTTCTCAAGATATTTCTTTCACCCTGTTTTCTGATCCTTGATCTTCTTTTTTTTTTTCTTTGCCATGCTGGGGATTGAATCCAGGGGCGTTCTACCTCCGCGCTACACCTCCAGCCCTATTTTTTTATGCTTTATTTTGAAACCGGGTCTCACGAAGTTGCGGAGGGCCTCACTAGGTAGAGAGAGAGAGAAAGAGACAGAGAGACAGAGAGACAGAGAGAGAGCTGAGTCTGGCCACGAACCTGGATCCTCCGGTATCCGCCTCCCAAAGTACTGGGATTACAAGTGTGTGCCACCACGCCTGGCCCGATCCTTGCTCTTCTACTTACCAAATATTGTTAATTGTCGTCAAGAAAAATCAACCTTCCTAAGCTGTACTTTCCTTCTCTGCAAAATGAGAAACTAAAACAGGATTAAATCCATAAAACTGTAGTGGGAATTAAATGAGATAATGAAGGCAACAACTGACCTTGAGAAAACACTCAAGAGGTTTTTATTATTATAATTGTTTTATCCTGGGGAGGGGCTGTAACTCTCTAGACTGATGGATATAAAGGGGGGGATCAGATCCTCCCCACCACAGCTTCATCCATTCCATTCTGTATTCAAAGATTCAGGCACCCACCTGCAAATACCAAACAATAGGACACTGGCCAGGAGGGCACAGGATGGAGCTCGGTGGTAGAATGCTTGCCTAGCTTGCATGAGCCCTAGGTTTGCTACCTAGCACAGACATTAATAAACAATAAAAAAAAGAAAGAAGTCACATGCCATTCTAGAAGATTCTCTCCTAAATCTTGCCTTCTAAACTAATTTCAGGGACAGTCAAAATCCTTTATTTTCTTTTTCCTCTGAAGAGTCTATGAAGAAGGAGGAAGAGGAGTAAATAGTCTGTTCCCTTACTGGACCTATCTATATTTACAGTTTGTCTAGGTTTGGAGGGATTAAATATCCTTCTCCAAAGACAGTAAATTTACAAGAGGCAAAGGACTTTTGTGAAAGTCACAATAATAAGATACTATCCTCATAGCTAACTCAAGGTTGCCTGAATAGAAAGAAACATTGTGATTTCTAACAATCTTTATCCTAAGAACAGGGAAACCTTTCACTCAACTGATATAGCCTATTTCAAGGCTAAACTTATTTCAAAACGCCATATAACTAAATCATGAATTGCCTAGATAAACCCCCAAAAAAATCTCTTCCCCTGTTCCCAAGCCAGAGGTGGGGGCACAGGAAACCTCCCACAAATATCTGAATCCCTCTCCTTCTTAGTATGAGATGAACTTTTCTGCTCAGGCCAGGACTTAGGCTGAAAATAGAAAAGAGGTAGGGGAAGGAAAGTTAAACTAAGCCCCTCTCACCCAGTTCACAGAATGATTACTGCCTTTGCCAACACCCTGAAATATTAGTAAACATTTCCTCCAACATGCACCTCAGAGTGGTAAGTGTGGGTTTCCTTGAATGGTGAGTGTGTGTGTGTGTGTGTGTGTGTGTGTGTGTGTGTGTACTGATGCTTGCAAACTGTGTTTTCCAAAGCAGCCGTGATTTCTTTTGGGGGGAGCCCCTGACTCCCCCTATACCTCAAGCAGAGGACTAGAGGAGGATCGGAGAGGAGGTGGGAGAGGCTGAACTCACACTTACCTTGGAGCTGTCACCCAGGTGAGTGGGTTTGGCGCGGTTTGTTTTGCTTTCCGTCCCTCCACAGTCCGGGCGGGCGCGTGGCCGGCAGGGGGCTCCTGCGCTCTTCCGCGGGCTCGTGGGCTCGGCCCGCGCGGCCCGGGACTCGGGCTGGGCGGGGGATGGAGAGGGAGGACGGCGAAGGAAGGCCGAGGCTGGAGAGACTCCACGGGACGAGCCAGCCAGCGGAGTTCCCCGAGGACTCGCGGCGCCTCGCGGGCTGCTTACACTGAGTCCTCGGCGTCCGCGTTCGCAGCGCGGGCCGCGCCTCGCCTGACCCTCGCTCCGGGTCCCCGGGCCCTGACCCCCGGCTTCCCGGCGAGGTCGCCGCCCGGAGCCGCGAGGACCAGAGCGGGGGGCGCTCGGATGCTCCCCGCGCCCGCGCCCGCCCCGGCGCCCGCCGCGCCTCGCCTCGCCTCGCCTCGCCTCGCCTCGCCTCGCCTCCGGGGGCTGCCGGGCGCGGGCGGCGCGGCCTGAGAAGCCACGCTTGGTCTTTTGATGTGCTGTGTAAACCACACTTTTGCTTTTGCTTCCTCTCCGGGATCTGAGATCCAGGGTGAAGGTTGAGTTCTTCCTCCCTCGCTCTCCTGCGGGAGGCACGGGGGTCCCAGCCAGCGCGGGCGGGCGGTGCCTGCTGAAACTGGAGTCCCCCGAGGCGAAAGAGGTGCCCTTGCCTCGCGGCGGGGCCTCGGAGGAGCGGGAGCCAAGCCTAGTTTAGCCCCGAGGCCGGCCCGCGCGAACCCTCTCTCAAACTGCGCCAGAACTGGGACCTGCCTTTAGCTTGCCTCGGTTTAGATGAAGAAGGCATTGTATCTTTCTAAGGGGGTCTCTCAAACCTAAGTTGTTTTGATCTGCAATGTTTGAGATGGCCTGGAATTTGCATAAAGTTACTGCCCCCGACACCTGCTTCCCAAATCCCCCCACACCCACACACCGCACCTCATCACCAACACCACCACGCCCACTCATTTCCATTTGAAAACCTCTGGAAACTTAACCATTTTCTGGAGTAATTTCTCTCCCTCCCTCTCTCTCTCTCTCTCTCTCTCACACACACACACACACCACACACACACCACACACCACACACACACACACACACACACACACACACACACACACACACACCCAGCAAGTGAAAACTGAGTTGAATCATCATCATCAGATGTATATGAATAAGATTGGATGGCCTTTGGCTTCCGAGGATAGGAATTCTTAATAACCCAGGATTCTGGCAATAATAGTACTGGGAAGTTTCTAGGGCCCTGTTCTGATCCTTTGGAAAAAGGGTGGTGATAATAAAAAGACAAGGATTATGTTTTTCAGGGCACTTGCTGGCAATCTGCTATGCCCATTATGGGGAGAACTTCAATAAAGTTCCCTTTAATTCAGAGACACAGGTCAAATAACTCCATCTCTTTTCCGGATGCTAACTAAAGGCAACTTTTGTCAATAGGTATTTCACAGGCATTTGAACCAAAATAGTTGAAAATTTCAGGCCTCAATGTCTGCATATACAAATATCATATGTGTGATGCATGATTTTGAAGGGGAGATGAATTTTCTTTTCTTTAAAAGCACTACTGGAAGACAGCTAGAAACGTCAGCTGCAGACAACCAGTTACTATTCCAGCTACAACATGCTTGTGTAATTAATAGTCCAACAGCCTTGTCCAAGCCCCTCTCTGTTTGGAACAGGCACATTAATTAATGGTAGAGGTAAAGATCTTAATTTCTACACTCAGTGTCCTCTTGGAATTTAGCACTACACCTAAAAATAATCAAATAGAGGTGGGCATTTGGGGGGTGGTTTGGTTTGATTTGGCATTGCTTAACAACTAAGGCACCCTTATCCCCAGTTCCTATCCCTCCCATGTCTCCCTTCTAGAAGATCTGGAAAAAAACATCAGTGGTTAGGGTCAAAGAACAAACCAAGAATGCCCTGAGTCTTTCCATTAATATTTATTTAAGTCTTTTGTGAGCATTTTGAAATAGCTGTAAAATAGCAAAATGCAGTTCATGTTTCTAGCTACTTTCATATGATGTTGAAAGAATACTTCTAACACTTGACTAGGTAAGATTCATACTGATTGCTTATTTGGCATTAGATTATATGATATTTTGTATAAGATATTCCATTTCTCAAGGAGATGCGTTTTTAGATAATAGGAAAGTACCATGGCAGGTTTCTTTATGCCTCAGTTCAAATAGCCACATCATTGATTTCAAAATATGAAAGCATCTTTCCTTAAACTTTCTGAAACCATTCCCATAAAACCGCTCCACTTTCTAATAATGTGGAAAAGTTGATGTAATTTAATTTCTATTCTGTCAATTATAAACTTATTTCATCTTGGCAAGGTGTCTTATTTGGAAAAGTCGATTGTGGGAAAGGATGATGGTATAGCAGGAGCATGAGGTTGAAATAGTGTTTCATTGTATAATCAAGAAAAAATGGTGTAATTGTCTGCATCATGTCAGCAGTGGGAAGAATCTGAAAGAGTTTGATTTGAATGTACTTCATTGAGTCTACCAAGAGCACACTGACATCAAGTAGTAAATTGCGAGGACTACATTTTTATCATTGAAAAATCATAATTTTAATTCTGTTCATACTTGTTTTAGAGTTCTGCTGGTTCTTGTGGGAAAGGAATAAGGGAAGATAGATAAAACTATGTTAAATGCACTAACAGGCTTTGTGGGTCATAAAAAAGTGGATGATCTGCTCAATCCAGCTAAGTTCTCAGAAGAAAAACCAAAATTACCCAATTGCATCAATGCTCATTTTTTTCTGAACTTACTAGATACTCCTAAATAAATAGTTTAAACCATAGTGAAAACAAAGTTAAAAATTCGATGCTACTTAAATATTGGAATAGAGCGGATAAACATGATTGCCATCAGTTTCCTGAGTACTTAGGCAAATTCTGCCTGTACTTTCAGCCTAACCTGCAGGGGGCAATAGCTCGACGCGAATGATGACAAAGGCTGCTGAGCTATTAGACTTGGATTTCTGACTATGACCCTGGAATGTTGTGTAGGTTGGGAAGAGTGCTTAATTAATGTATATTGAAACAAAAGATCAGGTAAATTGTTTGATTTGTCTTCAAGCTATATTTTAGACTAATCTAATTCATAACTGCTAGGTGTTTTTTTTTCTTAAAGAGATTATCAAAGTTTCAGGAGACACATTCAGTTATCTCAAGGATTATCCTAAACACTAATTGTTTACTATAGAATTTTTGTAATATATGTTCTTAAAAAAGGCAGCAGAATCAGACAAACACAGTTTTTAATGTTTAAATGGATAAAGCCAGAGTGAATGTGGAATATTTAGAACAGATAATAAAAGACTGGCACATGTCTAGATGACAAACTCTCCGGAATTCTTTAAAAAAATCTTATAATTGCACATGAATGGTGGACAGTCACCCTACTGTTTGCAATATGTTTTCTTTCCACATCTAAAATATTGATTTTGAAAACTGGTTTATACTTAAATACCATGATGGACAATGAGTGAAGTGATCTCTCTTTAATTGACGTTTATTTTTCTGTTGCAGATGAAATGGAATTTATTGGCTATTAACTTTCTTTCCCTCCCCCTGGCTATCTCCACTCCCTCTCCCATTCCTATATCTCCCCCATCAACTGATCAGGAAACACTAGAAACAACCCAAAAGGGGTTTAGGTTGAAGGGAGTAATTGTAAAATTAAAAAAAAAACTCTCCATCTTCTCACTGCAATCACATTTAATGTTCATTATATCAATTTTAAATGATACAAAATGCCTTGGCTCAAAGGCATCCTGATTGCAAGAAGTCAAAAGGCTGGCGGGCATTAAACAGCCCTGAGTCAATCCTAGTGGGGTTAACTGGGCTGAGTTTCTATACACAGCACATGCTATGGATCTACTTTGATCACTGTAAGGAAAAAAATGATAATAGATTTGAAAAAAAGAATTGCTGCACAGGAATGTTCCGTTTCTTTTATATGGCAGAGTTTGATCTTGATAAAAACCTTTTAAAACCTCCTTTTCCCCCCATTATGGTAAAGATATGGTATCTATTTTTGCTTTTCTTTAAGGAAAGACTATGGGGGTTGCTTACACCGGGAAAGAAAATTTTATTCTCCAACACCCCCCTCCCATTCTACTAAACCGTTTTAGTCGACATATGTTTGTTATCAGAGAGAGGTGCTGTGAACACACAGCCATTTTCTTAGCAGCTTTTTGACTGTATGTTACCATAGTCCCACAAGGCATTGGTCCTTTCCCATTGGGAAGTCATGAATAAGAGACTATGAAGCTCGCACGTCAGATCTTCCTCAATTAATCCACCATTAGCATGTTTGGGATCCACTACTGGATGGTTAACAGCAGCTTTTGTAACTGTACTCCGACCATACCCAATTATGCTCTGCTAAAAATGAACTCTTTGCAGACCAGCCCTCTCTGGCTTGTCAGTGTTTTCCGTTTTCCTATTTTAACGTTTGTGTATAGTGGCAGGCGACAGATGGTGTAGATCAGATCGATTTGATTGCATTAGATGATTTTCCCCCCTTCTCCACTCCTTTCTGGAAGCTCGCATCAGCTGAAGGCTATCGCCTGGGACGCCTCGGAAGCGTGAGCGTGAGCAAGCCGCCACCACGCGAAGGCACTGGGGCACAGCCAGCGAGAGGCGCCGAGATCTCTTCCCAGGGCTTGTTAGCACTGTAACCCGCACTCGGAGGGAAGCAGCTCCCACTGCCCAGAGCCTACCTCACGGCGGCACATCAGATGACTCCCGGCTTCTACACACAGTTGGAGTTCCGCTGAAACCTGGATTTAGAGGGTAAGCACTTCAATCGAGATGGATTTGTGACAGTTACTTTGCTATACCGCAAGACAAATCTCAGCAAACGTAAAGGATGCAGGATGTGTGGGAGAGGGAGACTGTTTACATCGATAAACGTGTTTCTTTTTGTCTGGGAACGAGAGTGTTATTCAGTAAAAATGTGTATAGTGTTTTTCCATTGATTGTAAGAGTCGACTACCACCCTCCTCCCGATTTTTTCCTTCTCCTTGGTGTTTCCCCCCTTTCTACTTGAGAGGGATGGAGAGAGAGAGGGAGGGAGGGAGCCAAGGGGGGGAGAGGGAGAGAGGGAGAGAGGGAGAGAGGGAGAGAGGGAGAGAGGGAGAGAGAGAGAGAGAGAGAGAGAGAGAGGAAGGGAGAGGGAGAGATATTTCTGCTTTAGCTTAATTGGCTTATTCCCTCAAACCGATTGCTTTGTCGTGCTTCTTTATGTATTTTTGGTTTCTAATTACCAAGCGTTTAACTGGGATGGGTGTTGGAGCGTGGGGGATAGGGTGGAAAGTAGTGGGGACCAGCAGCCAGTCGCGGTGGCCTTGAGAGATGGAAAGGTGCTGAGAGCCCCCCTGGCAGCAAAACACACTTCTAGTTATCTGGCGCGAGAGAAATGTAGATTCTAATAAACATGGCTTGCAGGAGTCGATGAACAAAGGTACTTAATGCGGACCTAAGCCTCCGCTGATATTGTTCCGCTAGCAGTATCTAAATATTCAAAAGCAAAGTGTAAGTTGATCAACAAATGCCCTGATAGTATCGGGCTTTTTTCCCTTTTCTGTTTTTGTGTGGAGGGTGGAGAAGGAGGGGAGGGTGGATGGGTGGGGGAAATCCGACAGCTTAAGGAGGTTTGAATTGAATATGCACCCAGCGGCAGTGGTCTCGTAGGAAATGGTGTTCTCGTAAGTCAGGCTGCCCCGCCGAAGCACGAGAGAGCTTTGCTTAGAGCTCAGAGCGTCAGTGCTGCTGCAAGTGCTGCCGGCCGGCCGTCAGCCCGGGCTGAGCTGTCCACTCGTCCAGGTGCTGAAGCTGGTGGAACCCTTGGGTAGGTAGGGAGAGGGCTGGCAGGGCTACTTGGGTAGCAAAAAAAAAAAAAAAAATACAAAAAACCCTACCAACTGCGTGGTGCTAGTTTCTTAAAGCATGTGAGTCTGTGGGTCAAAGTGTGTGTGTGTGTGTGTGTGTGTGTGTGTGTGTAATTGTGAAGGAGCTAAAGTAAAGGAGACTACTTGGAAAGCATTGAAAAGCTGTGTGGGTATTTATGCTGTGATTCTGATGCAGTGTGTGTGTGTGTGTGTGTGTGTGTGTGTGTGTGTGATTAACCATCTTTTTGAATTAAAAAATCAAATTCTATCTGTATAATGTGTCTTGTTTTCCTTTTAATGGTAGTTGAGATTTAGAGTTCAGAAGCAAATGTACACTTTTCTCATAGACTATTGCATTACTTTCCCTAAGGGCTTTTGTTTCTAAGAGTTCAAGCTGAAGAGAACCTGTCAGCTTTCTGATTTTTTTTTTTTTTTGGTTGTAGCACCAGAGAAAAGCTCCACTTTATAGTTCTGTTAGGTAGAAATGTCAGAATGTAGTGCTTATTAATTTAATTGGCAACAATCTTTTTTTGTAAATGGTGTACTTAAGAGTTATCAGAAAATAACATAAAATAGGCTAGTAATTGGGCAACGTCATTTTTCTTTTGAGTTATTTTAGGCATTAGACCTTATATACTAAACATCTGTACATAAAACCTAGAATTCATGTAGATTTTTTTCTATTTGTAGTAACATGTCAGGAAAATGATGAGTTGGTGTGCCTGGAAAAGTGTCACATTAAAAAAATAATAAGAGCAAGTACAACCTGAGCGCTTTAAATTACAACCAGGTCAGTTAGGAATGAGTTGTGGTGGTGGGAGAGATTTTGTTATATAATTACTCCTTGATGAAGAGCTATTTGCACTTACATAATTTGAGAAATCATAATGTCTATTGCCATGTTTCCATATTCCCTCCCTGATCCACTCACATGGATGTACTTCAGTGTATTTGAGAGTAAAGGGGAAAGCAAATTGAGAACTTTCTAATGGAGCTACACCATGTCTTGGGTAGTGACGTTGCACATGTCCATTTTATTTAGTGAACAATAAACCCCGATTATCAGAATATCCACTGCAGGGTCTTAAGACAAAGCTTTTGAGTAAGAGCCATATTGATCATCAAAGAATCACAGAGATTCTCTCTCTGAATGCCAAAATTAGTCACTTTGCAGATGGGGTTTTGGCTTTCTTCTTCTTGAAATTATTTTTATGAAGACAGCGCTTCAAAGGTTGTTTTCTGTAGAGGTGTTCACAACAGCTGCACAGCAATGTATTTATACTGTATATTAAAGGGTGGAATATGAAATTAAACATTGTGATGGTACAAAGCGATGCCTAAATCATAGAAACTCTACCAGCTTGTCAACTTAGTGAGTTCAGATGCTATGGAAAATGGGTTTAATTATTTTCTGCCTTGAAGCTTCTTTTTCCCCCCTTTAAAATCATTATGTTGTATATAGCTCTAAGGCCTTCAAAGGAGAGATGCCTATTTTTGTAGATCTATAAGTATTTGATTTCAAGCAGTAAATTGAATGAGTGTTTATTTTCTGTGATCTTGGGCTTGAGTAAATGCATTTCCAAAACACACTGCTGAAAATTTCACCCAGGCATGACCCTATCTTTATTCCAGGCTCACTTCTTCCTAAAGCCGTGTAGGCAAATACATTTGTAATATTTGTGTGCTTAACTATGCATGTCTCTTACAGGGTTCTCGCGCTGCCATGACACTCAATCAAAGCACCTAGAGTGGGCTGGCCGAGACCAGAGTGGGCACAAAGCAGAGCAAGTACCAAAGGAGGCACTGAGAGCTCACCAGGTAAACTGAAGGTCCCTGATCACTCGCACCCGGTGCCCAGAGAGCCTGCCACATTGTCCCTCCTCGGTGGGAAGAGAACACTCTTCTCCGGGGTTAAGTGCTTCGTTTTGTGATTTGTCTTTCAGAATTGGAAACAGAGCAGCCATTTGGATTTGGGCAGGAAGCAGCAGCCGAGCACAGCTTTGCATCCTTCTTCAGGGAAATCGAGTTATGGATTTATGGTCCCGGTCAAGCTCAGCCCAGCCCCAGCCAGGGGCGGGCTCAGCAGCAAGAGTTCTGGTGGCGGCAGCAGCGGCGGCGGCAGCAGCGGCGGCGGCAGCGGCAGTGGCAGCTTGGTCCTCTGACTCTCTTCGGTGACGGGTATTCTTGGGTGGATAATACGGATTACGTTGTTATTGCTTAAGAATACGCGTAGTCGAGGAGAGTACCAGCGGCAGGCGGGCAGCAGCCGCCTCTCCCAGCCCACCAGCCACTAAACGCCCGTGGTTGCCAAGGTAGCACTTTGTTTTAATCTTTCCCTTTCCTTGGGTGCTTCTTTTTTCCTTTTTTTTTTTTTTTTTTGCTCCGGGTCCGCGGGAAAGGCTGCGCGCGGCACCTCTGCTGACCCGGACTGTGCAATGGGCGCGCGCAGGGGCGGGGGGCGCGGCGCGGGGAGGGAGGGGCGGAGGGGAAGGTGCTGGGTCCGCGGAGCGCCGGCGACTCGCGTGCCCGCAGGCTGGTCTCCGCTCTCCGGGACGCGGCCGGGGCGACGACGCGGACTGGGAGGTTCCCTGAAGTTGGGAATGACGGAAAGGCCTCGGGCAGTTTTGGCAGCGTCGCCAGCGCAGAGCTGGAGCCCAGCGGAGGGGCGCCGGGGGGCTGCCGGCGCAGAAAGGGCGTGTCCGTGGGCGAAGGTGCCCCGCGCCGCCGGAGCTCGTGACTTCGCGAATCCCGGGCCGGGGCGGTGCCGGAGCCCCACCCCCGGCCGGCCGAGCCACTCGGCAGCCTGATGTGACTGCCGGGCCGGGCGGGGCGGGGGGCCGGGGGCCGGGTCCCCGCGGAACTTTCAGATTGGAAGTGTGGCGGGTCTCTCTGGAAACCCGGGTTTTCTTTTCGGATTCTCCGCGCAGAGGTGGAGAAACAGGATGGGAACTGGATTGGTTGCACGGTGGCGCGGAACTGAACCTTGCTGAAAGAGGCTGGGGCAGGCAGTGACCGTTCAGACGTCCAGTCTCTTTGGGACAGGCGCTGCCTTCCCTACCTCTGCCTCTAGGTCGAGTCTCACACACCAGCCAAACCGAGGCGCGCTCCCCTGCGTGGGTCTGCGGTGAAGGGGCTGAAGGAAGAGAAAGCCTTCCCCTGCCTCCTTCCCTCCTTCCACTTCCAGTGTTTGTTTCAAATGCTAATGGACGATGAAAGAATACGGACGCGTCCCCTCCTAGCGAAGAGCGAGCCGTCGCCCGCCGGCCCCTCCCGCGCCCGGGCACTCCCGGGGACAGCCGGACCTGGCAGGAGTTGAGATGACAAACATGGAGCTGGAGAAGATCCAGGGTGGAAGGCGCGGGCGCGGGCGCGGGCGCGGGCGGCAGCTCTCAGAGCTCGCGGGCGGACCCCGGCTCTGCAGCCCGCCTTCCCTCCCGCGAGGCGCCGGCCCTCCGCCGACGGCGCGGCCCCGGTGGGAGGAGGAGCGCCGGGATCCGACGTCCCGGGAGCCCCAGAAGCTTCCTCCGGGCGCGGCGATGCTGAGCCCGGGCTCCCTCCCTGCGTGCTGGCGGTTGGCTGGTTGGTTGTGCGTGGAACTGCGAAGACTCAATTCCTGAGAAGTCAGTCGAACGAATCTTCTGGAGAAATATAAATTAGAAGCTCTCTCGCGAGGTGCTCCCGGACTCATTTTAAGCTGAGCTGCGCCCCTGTCCCCTTCTCCCTCTGCAGAACTTGCCTTTCTGGGCACCAGAGCAGTGGGGACCCTGAAGAGGCTGAGAGAGGGGTGTCTTGGAGGAAACCGACGACGTGCTGCTTTTCCATCTAGGGGTCTTGCCTTTCTTGCAGTACTTAAGATTCCTAGTGAAGGGTACTCCACCTCCCTCCTCCCCCATCCTTTTCCTTCCCCGGAGGGAGTCTGAGCCCTCAAGGACCCTCAGGGTATCTACACTCACAACTGTGATGCTTAGCCAACCTTGTCTGCGGGCAAAACGGGTGGGGTCCTTTTCAGATGGGGGGGCTAGTCCATTTTAAAAATGAGATGGACTAGGAAAGAAAACACAGATGCTATCTTTCAACTCAACATTCTATCACTAGCAAGAAAATATGTAACTACTGTTGTTTCCTTCATTATTCCATGAATTACCCTTTTTCTCTAGGGATCCACCAATTGGTGATTAAGGGTTTTTAAATGTGCTTGTTATGTATTTAACAAAATGCAAATGCAGTATGTCTACTGGTGGCTTTGTGTCACTGGGAAATTAGAAAAGTAGAAGAAAGCTACATCATCTAGTTCCTAGGTGGTCTCTGGAAAGTTGGCCTCATGCTAGTTGGCTAAATAATAAGTGTGTAAGGTTTAAAGGCAGACAGAGGTGAGGGCCTGGTATTATGGTTTGTGAGAAATGGAAGATGTAATATTCCATCATTTGTTCTGGGTGTGAGGAAGAACTTTTAAAAAATAACCTATTTCATTCATTGGCAATGGCACATCAGAGCATGATGGCAATTCCTTCGTAAATAATAAGTTTTTGAATGGAATAATTGCAAATGCTAGTAATGAAATTTAAAAGATACCTCTACACATGGTAAATAAAGTGTTCTGATATTCTTTGGATCAGGCAGTTTAAATACTTACTGCATTCTTTCCTTTTCATAGTTATTTTCTTATCAAAGTTTCCATTAGGTGTCAATCTGACTGAGCTGGTTCCTATTTAAATTTGGAGGGGGGAGTTACCCAGTCCTGGTGAAAAATCAAAATTTATTAAATTAAAATTAATGCAGTTAATTGTTCTTGTTATAAGACAGCTCTCCCCTTCAGAAAATAGGATTTTAAATTACATCACCACTAGACAATTATTGCTTTTGCCCTAATAGTATCCAGGGAAGATTAAAAAAAAAGTGCAAAGTGCTTGTTTGGGGTTTTCTTGTTAGATCCAAGTGACACTGAGTGGTCATAATTGTTTTTCAATTGATGCTTATGTGCTAGAAGAGTAAGCATCCTTTTCCTAAAATTTGTTTTGCCTTTAAAATTTGTCCTGCCTGAAAATGAATATGGATAATTATTCAGCTATTCATTTGATAATATTACTTATGATATAGTAGTGGGGGATGGAGAAACTTATGAGAATTGCTTTTGTTCATTAGTTTACTTTAATCAAGCCTGCTTAGATACTCAAATATGTATGGGCACAATTTGTGACTTATAGATGGAAGATTTTAGGCTTCCCATTAAAATTTATCTAATACCTATGAACACTCAATTTTATAGTATAATATCATTCATTAATAGGTGTACATTATCTTGGTTGATGGTTTGCTACTGAGTCTCATGTAAGGAGACTGATGGAAACTGCATTTTGAAAAGAATTTGATTATTTTATTGTTTGTGAGTTGAGTTCTGTTGTTTTTGCTGGAATAGAATTTCAGGGAGTATAGTATTCAGGATTAAAGATTCATAGAGGATCGTGACAACTTCTGTGTGAATAAAAAAAAAGCATTGGATTGATGACTTTGACCAAGTATACTTTTAATAAGTAATCACATCCTAGAGCCAGGATTTTTCCCTGAAACCATTTGGTTCTTAGTATCCCAGCAGTGACAATCTAGAACCTGAACAGAGCTCCCACTGAAAGTCCAGGCCAAGGAGAGCAAGGATGTAGTAGCATTCAGTGGACAGAAAATTCCATCAAACATGTTATCAATTTTTATATTGTATTCAACATTAGTAATGATGATTTTTCCAATAGAAAGTGAAGGTTGTGATGATGGGGATGTTGGGAAATATTTTTTGTGCTTTATATAGAACAGAGGAGAAGGACAGAGGACAAAAAAGAGGTGACAGTGTAAGACCATCACAGTTACCATCTTCTCAGTACTGTACAGGTGCATCTATCCTTGTATCACAGAAATGACAGAATGATGTTCTTACAATGTTAGAGAGTAGTGTATTCAGTATATTAGACTTACTATGTGTAAGTAAATTTCCTTTGAAAATATTTTCAGTAATAAGAGGAAATAATATTTAGGACATCAGAATACTCAAAGACGTTTTATTATTTCATTTAGCTTTTATATTTAGTTACTGGTAGCTGTACAACTATAAACATAAATGTTAAATAGCTTTTATGCAAATAGTTTGTTTTTAAAATGTTTTGAGAGTTTTCCCCTGGCACTTATATGTCAAATCATCACTTACAAGTCTCAAATTTCAGTCTAAAAGCCATGTTGCATGAGTGTATAAAATAAGTCTTTAAATTGAGAAAACATAGTGGTTCTTCCCCAAAAGTATAAGCTAAAAAAAGATATATTATGAATTTTTAAGTTTCTTGAAGTGTGTTTGAGTTTGTTGAGGATAGATCAATGGAAACAATGTATTTCCAAAATTTATATTGTTGTCCAGATTATATATTTGTAACTACTTAAATCTTTTGAATTTTGAGTTCATGTTCTGACTAACAATAATGGAAGCTAAGTAATATCATCTGATCTTCAAACACCTATATAGGCCTATAATACCTATGCAAGTGTAAAAACAACACTTCCATTTGCTTTGTGCAAGTACCCTTCAATACTCCCTAATAACCCACAGTATCTAAAGTATGTACAGACATGCCAGTCATAGCTAGAAGCAAAACTTTTTAAAAAAATAAACAAAAAACTCTATGAATTTGGTTCAAAGGATTTAAAAAACAAGGCTTAGTAAGGTGTATTACAATAATTTTATTAGTTTAAAATCAATACTGAACCTCATCCAATTAACTTTCAAACTAAAACCACATATTATTTAATCTACTTACTATGTTCTTAGTTCAAATATAATTTGTATCATAGTATACTTTTTAAAAAGTTGACAAATTATATTACAATAGTGACAGATTACATAATTTGAAAATAGTGCCTGTTTATAAATGTGAATAAAATTATGCTCCTAGTAAGCACTGGTTCCTAAAATGATTGTTTTTGTAAAGATTACATGTAACTATAAAATTGATATTTCTTGCCATTTTGTTTTTTTAAATTGTACCTACCACATGAGTGAGAACTGATTGTGTGAAGCCTTTTTTTTTTTCCTGTGAGCAAGTATGGTGAGTTTCAAGAACTGGTTCAAACAAGTCACAAGATAACTTAAAAGTTACTCATGTAGAATAGTTTTCACATCTATGTATCTGTCCATCCATCCAAATGCCAAATATTCCATAAGTTTTTTTAATTCCAAGAAGAATGAATGAATGGTGAATGAATGAATGAAGGAGGAATGTCCTATCTAGAATTCTATCAGAAGCAGACATGAATAAAAGATACTTTCTTTTATAATAGAAACATATTAAAATAAGACAAATGTACTGAATCATTTTATACATAACTATAAATGAATTCAAGTTATAGGATGATTATGAGTCCAGTTTCATGCATAATTTGCTTTTTATTATTTAAACAGGATTTGATGGTGTTTACAAAGACAAAGCAAATTAGACATTTATATGGAAAACCTTGTTATTAAAAATTTCCCTCAGTTATATGAAACTTAAGGGGAGAGAGTATGTCCGATGGTGGAAAAAACTTGGGGATAAAACTGGAAAATCTGATTTTGAACAGAGGTTCTAAGTCCCACAGCTTGCTTGGTCCTCAGTTGTCTTATGTACAAGGAGGGCTGGATTTAGGTTCTCTCAAAGACTGTCTACCTCTTTAGGATTTCATTACAAAAAAGGCACTTTTATTTCTTCCACTCTTCATTTTATGTATAGATGGTATGCAAATCAATACCATAAGTAAGAAAGAAGCTTTAAAAAAGACATATATCTTTTTTTAAATTTTATTTTATGGTTCTGGGGATTGAACCCAGGGCTTCGCACATGATAAGCATGTGCTCTACCACTGAGCTACATCCCCAGTACAAAGACATAAATCTTTCAAATGTATTTGCCAACATAGTTCATCTTAATATCAAACAAGAAATTGGTCTTCCAGATTTTTACTTAAATTCTTAAAACATGAAATGTATGGAAACATTTCTGTCAACTTTTCAACCTTCAATTTTTATTTGAAGTTTCAGTAGAAAAGCCTCAAAAGAACATTTTACAGATTCATCCTAATGTGTTATCTAGAGAGTTCACATATGTGTATATCTGTATAATAAGTTTGAAGTCCCTTAAACCATTAATCTGTCTTCAAAAATATTTCAGCTTAATAAGACCAAATCACAAACAACTCATTCGATATCAAATATATGTGATTACACTGGATAGACACTTGGCCTTTTAAAATGTTTACTCTGTGTGCAAATATTTATGCTATTAAATTAATTACAATATTTGTAGAAGTGGGGAAATTGCTTTTTTCCCCATTCGTTTAAAATGGACCAATATTTGTCTAGGATATTTAATTCTAACATAATGTAGTAGATAGACTAAACTAACTAGTCCAGTAACTAGAACATGGTAGGTTCTCAAAATATTTATTAATTCACTAGAAGCAATGATATCCTTTCAGAACACGTTAATATAAGATTTTACGTTTTTCAATAACTGATGTCCCTGTTAAAGTAGCTGTTGTATAAAATGGCTATTGCATTGCATGTATTTAAATTTAATTTAATGCTAACACAAATTCTAATTCTCAAATTTGTTTACTAATACTGCAGTCATTCTTTGCTAAGAAGGAATGTTCATTTTCTCTGATTTGCAGATATAACTCTTAAATAACTGAAAAATCTATGAGAACATTGCTTTCAAAATGTGAAATCTTTGTGAAACTCCAAGTAACTGTTAATCTGCTATTAAGGAAATAACTCCATTCCATGTGACTATTAACTCGTATATTTTATGTAATGTTAAATGGATAGCTACCTGTAAGAACTTACAAATTTTTAACATGTAATCAATAGAAATGCACTCTATGCATCATAGTAATTACTATGATAGATATATTTTCAAAGCTAAGGATATGTGCGATATTTAAACTTTTTCCCTTACTTACTGGGAAAATAGACTAAATTATAATTTTATTTGAAAGCTATGAATTTTCTGGATGTTCCAGGTATGGTAAATATAAGTTGACCTTTTAATCACAAGACGAATACACCAGTCACTAAAAGTTAAAATAATATGCTTTATCACCTATTGTTTTATTAAAATAATTTACATAATATTCATCTAAAGGTCAATGATGTTATAAAATCTGTCCATTTAAAACTATGAGAATAGGTTTAATAAAAGTTCTATACAGCTTTCAAAAGCAATTGATTTCAAATAGCTATCTGGTAGTAGGCACATGAGATTCGAAAGCCATTTACTTATGCTTTTATTAAAATATTTCCTATTCCTTTCTGTTGCTGGATTAGTTGTCCAAAAGACAGGTTGGAGATTATTTAATATTATATATAAAACAGAGTCAAAATAAGAAAAATCTTTACCATATACAAACAGGTTTTTGTTAGTTGTGGATGCTATGTTTATTAAAAATAATGGCTAATGTTAAACTTTTGAGACAGTTTTATATTCAGATCTGATGATTTGTATAGGTAACAATTGAATTTGACGAGAGACGAGGAATAATGATAATAACCAATAATATTAAGAATGGGGAATGTAGAGAGGAGTGTGCAGTTTTGGGTGCTGTATTAAAAATGATGAAGTTCATAGTGGTTATTTTATTGATAGCCCTAATAGCTAGTACCAATACACCTTGAAGAAATATATGTTTCAGAAAACTGTAGTAGAGATCTTTTTCTTTCTATAGTGCCCCTTTTCCAGTTGTGGTAGGCAATTTTCAATATTTTTTATAGTTTTAGATATAAAAGGAATTATGTCATAGTATGAGTTAAAACTGTATTCAAAAGTTCTTGCTTTTATTTAGGTAGGAAGTCATGCTCTGATATAGAACTATTAAGCAATTAAAATACAAGTAGTCTCAGAATGAAATGGGCTTACCTTATATGTAGAAAATTGAGAAAGTCAGAAAATTTGGATATTTCTCAAGTCAAAGGAGAGAACATCAGTCTGAAAAGACAGACTTGTGAAAATTAAGCCTAAGGGGGACATGTCTTGAAAGAGATTAAATTCTTCTATCATAAAAGATATGTTATATTTGAATCCATGCTTTAGAAATAAAGTAGCCTAGGAGAATTTAAGACTGTATCAGCAATATTTCCTGATATAAAATACAGATACTTTACCTGACGAGTTTAGATTTAGCAATTTAGATTTTAAGGAAGAGGGCTATTTGTTAATTATTCATGATAAAGATATAAAAGATTTGCATGTTGGTCACTTTCTCTGGATTGGCCTACCTTTCAAAAGACATAGCATTTCTACTTGATTATTTATTTTCTTCTGATGTAATTATTTTTCAACCCATTACTTACATAGAATACAAAATTTGACAAGTCTTAGATAAGCACATAGTAAATTAATATATTTTAATCATATTAAAATGATATGATAAATCTCTACCAGATCCAGTTCTTTGGTATATAATACAACTCCCGTGTATTACATCCAAAGTCCTCATAACACAGTATTTAAGTAGCTTTTCTATGGATCCCAAATAATATTTGGAACTGATTTTTGAAGTCCTTATTGGATGTTTTGTTTCTAACACATCATACTAAAACTTCAGTGTCAAAGTTTTTCTTACCACTTTTTCCTTTCTAGTGTATAACAATAATTACTGTATTTTATACTATTCAGTGATTGTTTTTACCCCATTTACATAACTTAACTGTTTCTTAAACTCACATTTTCATTTTATAAATACTTTTATTGGTGTATTATCGTCTCATGTCATAATGTGACATGATGATTGTGACATACATGTACACAGCACTCAGATGTGACTGTGCCAAAAGATTCCAAAGGTCTGTAGTGTGCTTATACTTACAGATTTTGAAAATCTAAGAAAATTTTGTAGGCCAAACTCATATTAAGATAGGAATAAATATAAATCAAAATTAAAAGAATAACAACCTTTATCATAGTTGTAAATGCTTCAGTAAAACCAGGCCATTTTTTATTGAAATTACATCAACTCAGTTTAATAAACTTTCACATGAAAATACTGCCTAACAGGTTGGAGTCACCAACATTTTTCATATCATATATCCAGTGGAAAATTTAAAAAAGGTTACTGAATAACACTGATCTGATGATGTTCACACACCAAAGAAATAAAATCACATTTTAATATACAATATAAGTTTGTATGTACTATTTTTTATTTCAGTTTTTAAGTATTCAAAGGTATCTTGCCGAATGAAAAAAGACAGATTGGCTCTTAGAATAGAATCAAAATTCCCAATTTTACAAAACCCCGTACTCTTCTGTTGTGCTACTCAAGAAAATTGCTTGGTGAACTGCCAGTGACTTGTCTGTGTTACCTGTAATGCTACCAGTTTGGGGGTCTAAGAGGGTAATTTCTCACTGTGTGGTCACCCAACTTAACAATCAGAGAAGCATGCTTCGTATACTTGAAAGACTACTGCTCCCAAGTCAGACTTATTTTACAGCAGTGAGCGTTTACTAGAAAAAAAAATGATATAAATATTTTTGTTTTAAAATTCACCAGAATAAAAGGATGATATCTCTTGACCATTTTGTCCCTGTGAAAAGATATTCCTTTTTCACTAACTATACATGAAAACTGTAAATAACTATGCCTATTAGTTCCCTTAAATTTTAAAATCAAATCAGATGTAACTCTAAGGTAGGCAGGGAGATAGATAGGTAGACAGATGTTATTTTCTTATGATCTATTTTCGTGCTCAATTGAATTTAATATAATGGCCAAATTGGCTCTGGGAAGTCACACCTAAAATAATCACCATTTTGTCCAAGGAAAGATGTTTTGTGGATTGAAATAATTTGGTCAAGAACAGAGTGGTTTAAAATTTGTAAAGGGTAGATTTGAATCCTCAAACCAGCTAATTAAGCCGCCTCTGTACAACATACAGTCTTAAGTTAACAGTAATTAATATAGCCAGCTTGGAACCTCAGGAAGCTAAAGCCAGCAAGTGCTTTTTGGTTCACTTGAGAGGATGCAGTTTGATTGCTGGCGCCAGTAAACAGGTTGGGAATTGTCAACATTGTAATTAGCAGCAAGTTTCTGGATTCTCAGCCTGCCAGACTAGTGGGCTGATGCTTGGAGCAGTTGCCCCAGGGGGGAGAGGGAAAAACAAAGGAAGGGAATTTGAGCAACCTTGCTATGCTCTGCCAGCATATGCCACTGGACCAATGTTTTTCTTGGCAAAGGTCTATTTTAAGACATCTAGCAGTGGTTTCCACAAAATATGAAACTCACCATAGCAACCAAAATGGCAAACGTCTCTAGGAACCTTCCCTTGATTGGATATCAGGTCAAACTGTGTTCAGAGCTGTATTGCCTTATGTGCAGCATGCTCTGCATTGTGCACAAAGTGGTTATTATCACAGTGATTAAAAGGGTTAAAATCTGTTTTGGCAGCCATCCTGAAAAACTCTACCGAAAAGCTGTCAAAGAATAAGGTTATGCAAACCTTATTAACCCTTCATGTAATACAAATAAAAAGGAAATGTCAACCTTAATACCGTTGAGAATCCAATCTTCTGTACTTCAATGGAGTTTTCTTAAGGCAACGACATGTGATCATTGTGGAGAAAGGTTGTATAGATTTAAAATCCAAATAGTATTTGCAGGGCTTCTAAGACTTGAACTACCTTAATGAAGTTTACAGGTAATTTATAACCCAACTGAACAAAGCTTTTGAAACCTACTCAATAAAAGCTCCTGTGTGTGTGTGTGTGTGTGTGTGTGTGTGTGTGTGTGTGTGAAATTTCACTGATCTTATAATCGAGTATGATCTAAAATAAATAACATAGATTCTGAGAAGTGACCACCCACCTTGTGGTAAAAACACAGTAACAAACCCTTTTACTTTTTTCTTTTTTAAAAGCAGGTCTGTAGTCAATTAATTTTACCTTTCAGTCCAAAAAAGGTCAAGACTGTTAAGCATTGCTAAAATGCACTATTAATTTCTCCCTATAATAAATGCTTGGAATCGTATCAGGCATATTCTTACTGTCACTCTCTGTCTTTGCCAAAAATATGAGGAGGAAGCTTTAGAGAGACAAATAGGATGGAGAGAAACAAACAAAATAGCTTTCTTTACTGTGAAAAAGGTTCTCCAGTGGAGGATCAGCATGTTATATTAAGCATTGCCATGTGGTAATTTCTGCAGGTGGATTACCAAAAGTGCACACACACACAAAAAAGACTGTGTAGATCTGGCACCCAGGTGTCTGGCGTAGCGTTTAGCGGGCTCTTTTGTGGGGAGAAGGATTACTCATATTTGTTGGAGAGAGTACAGTTCTCTAATCCTCCTCCACAACAGAATTCATGTTGGAGTGAATGAGCAACACAATTCTTATCCACTCTCCTCTAGACTCTGTGGAATTCGCCACAATTATTTATTATTTTCAGTGGAATTAGATGCCTACAGGCGGTCCTATAATGTGCCTCCAGGGGTACAACCTGCCGTAAATTTTTAAGTTACATTAGCGCAGCAGTGTGTTGTTTTATAACAACAGTGCATTCTGTTTTAGAGGAAAGGGAGAAGGAAGCAGGAAGCCAGTGCTCTGTGTTAAGCCTCCTGACAGTTCTTCCCTTCTTTCCTTGAAGTTAGGGAAGGGCATGTGTCTGAAGTCACAACACTGGTGTGTCTGGGGGGCCTCCACCGGTTTCCCTGTGGCTCAGATGGGTTGTCACAACCACCAGGCATCTGATTGTGTCTCAGGACTGATATGTTTACTTGGTGTCGACATTTAAAAAAAATGCAGAGCATATCTTTTTTCCTGTTTCAGTTTCTTTTATTTTTTTCATCAAGAGCCTTTAAGTGACCTCTATTTAAGTGTTTTGTCTTTAGCAGTTTTGCGTTTGGCTTTATTAAGATACTTGGGTTGATGGTGTCATGGGAATTTCTCCTGCCACACATCTTAGATACTAAATTTCTGTTCCTGGGCTCAATGTTCAGGTTATCCATCAGTGAGAGAAGATATTCCTTCATAACTTTATGGTGACTGGATGCCATGCTACTCCTTTCTTTGTAACAAAGCAGCTATCACTGAATCGATGCAGCTAATCACCCCTCTATATTTTGAGGTACAGTTCTCCATTAGAGCCAATGAATAAAACAAAGGTAATATCTGAATTAATAGACTTTAGGAGCAGAAATTAGATCAATAGTTTTGGAGCAACACACAGGCCTATTTAAGCCTCAAAAGTCCTAGTCCTGGGTCATAAAGCTCCTTCTCACAGCCATAAACAGAACAGAATCTGTCTCCCACCATTCTAATCTCATTATACTTGTGCCTTATGTTACAAGTAACTGTGAGGATGTGCACGCTTTAAAAATGTATCTAATACGTACAAAGGCATGCCCACGTTATTTAAAAGTACACAAGAAAATACTTTTAAATGTAAAAACAGATTTTTTTGTTGACGTGGGCAAAATGATTAAATTAAGGGCAGTCTGGTACGTATCAAGTCATCTGAATGCAAGCGGGGACTATCCTCCCACCTTTCTTCTTGCAGCATCCAATGAATGTGCTGAGATAAAACAGCTTGTATATTCAAGAGAGCAAAGATGTCTTTCAGAATAAACTAGTAAAATCTATTATGCACGTTCTATTCATGAGGCACGTGTTCAGATCTATAACATTTATTAAGTACCTACTATGTCCCTGACATTCTTTTAACTGCCAGAGTTACTGAGGAACGACAAACAGCACTTGCCCTTGAAGCGCTGGTGCCCAGTAGGATGTCTTACAGTCCAAGCTGGTGCAAGCCGGTGGGGGATTCAAAAGAATGTAAAGCAACAAGCCATCTTAGTATGTTGTGATTAATATCAAATAGTAAATTGTAGGAAAGTGATTGTTATTATAAGCCATTACTATAGTCTCTATTTACCAGAAAACCCTTATACGTCACAGATACAATATTTAAAAGTCCTTTTTAGAAATGGATTTACCTTTCTTTTTCCCATTAAAGTATAGACAGTCTTTCAGAACTGAATAGAACAACAAAAACCCCAATAGAAAAAGGATTACGTTCAGCTTTTTTATGTAGAAAGCACTACTCTATTATCCATTTTGTTATTATGACACCACTAATAATTAGAGAACTATTGCTTTCTATTGGTTTAAAAAAAACTCACATTAGCCGGGCATGGTGGCGCACACTTGTGATCCCAGTACTTTGGGAGGCGGAGACCAGAGGATCCGGGTTCGCAGCCAGCCTCAACTCTCTCTCTCTCTCTCTCTCTCTCTCTCTCTCTCTCTCTCCCTGTCTCTCTCTCTCTCTACCTAGTGAGGCCCTCCACAACTTCATGAGACCCGGTTTCAAAATAAAGTATAAAAAAAATAGGGCCAGGGGTGTAGCGCGGAGGTAGACAGCCCCTGGGTTCAATCCCCGATACCGAAAAAAAAAACCTCACATTAAAATCATATTCTACGCAACACTGACCCAAATACTTTATGTTCTGTGTACATTTATAGTTATAAATTATTGTTAGTTATTCATGACAATAGATATTTTATAATAAAAATCATGACTTTACTTGAACAGCAAATTCTGCATTTGAGAAATATTATACGTTCCCAAATATGTCACTTTGAGTTCTATTTATATGAAACTTACATTGTACTCATTATTATAGAACACTCTTATTGCTAATATTTTATAATTTTGATAATGTGTATTGAATTGAATTTTTCTGGGACTTAAACTCTTCTTTTGATTTAACTTATAATTGTTTTGGTAATTCTAGTACTGCCCAGATATTACTCTGGTTTTTCATTATATCCCATTTTAGAAGTTAGAAGAATTAGCTACACTTTATACAAGGTATAGAGTATTAGATAAGAACTTTAGATCATGTGTGTGCATACACATGCCTCTGTGTGTGTGTGTGTGTGTGTGTGTGTGTGTGTGTGTGTGAGAGAGAGAGAGAGAGAGAGAGAGAGAGAGAGAGGGAGGGAGGGAGATTTTCTTTTGGATAATTATTAAAATTTCCTCATTTATTTAAGATACAAAAGATTTTAAATTCTGGTATAAGGGAATTGCTGTGACAAAAGTCTTTGAGTGTTTACAAAATGTTCCAGTATTACAGCAGTATAAAATAAATTTCGGCGCCGGGCGTGGTGGCGCATGCTTGTAATCCCAGTACTTGGGAGGCTGAGACCGGAGGATCTGGGTTCACAGCCAACCTCAGCTACTTAGTGAGGCCCTCCGCAACTTAGTGAGACCCTGTTTCAAAATAAAGAATAAAAACTAGGGCTGGGGGTGTAGCTCGGAGGTAGAATGCCTCTGGGTTCAATCCCCAGTACTGCAAAAAAATAAATGAATAAATAAATAAATAAAATAAAATAAATTTCCTAAATATGTGTATTGGGACAGTATTTGATAAAAATATACGTAAAACATAGATGATTATAACAGTAAAGAAGAATATTATTGTTTAAGCGATCAGATTATATGGGTTCTCATTACGCCAATTAGAGAGTCTTTCATAGACCTATAATATGTTCTTCAGACCATAGCTTTTTATTCAGTCTTTCATGGAAATGCTAGAAATGTAAAGCCTATTCTGTTTAAAATGCAGCTCTAAAATGAAGTTATTTGTTTCTTATTTAGTGATGTAGGATAAAATTGAAAAGAACAACTATTGGGACTATATCACTCTGTATTGTATTACCTAAACTAGACCTGTGATTCTAAATGTTGGCTTTTGTGTTTAACACAAAAATAATCTTAAACCACTTTCAATATAACGTTGAAGTAAATGATTGACAATGTTACTGGGATTTTTCTCGGTCTAAAATCTTCTTTTTACTCATGAGAGACTGTGCTTACTTATATCAAGGTATAACTTAGTCACATACATTATCAGATGCTAGAATGTATAACAAAGAATTTGTGACAATATTTTCTATAAAAATACAGTTTTTACTAATATGTAAGCATAGAAAATAATGACTCAAGTAGCAAAACATGACCCAAAAAATTGTGTATAAAATTAAATAAGTTATACAGCATTATAATTTAGAATGTTAATGCATTGATGTATTCTGTAATATTCTATTTTCTCAAATGTTATACTTTTATATTTGTTCATTACTTGACTACAAAATAGATCTTCCCTCTAAAAAGACATTCTTAAAATAATAGGAATATAAATCCATTTTAGAATATGATGTTATTTCCTTTTCATTATAGAGATGAGCAACACTGTCCAAAGTTAAACGCTAAAGTTAAGAGAGTCACAGTGGTGGAACAATTTATGCACACCCAGATTAGGTAGAATGATTGACAAGAGATATGTAAAAAATCCAAGTTATTCTTATGGAGAAAAAAAAGTCCATTATTTTGACAGTTAACGTTTTAAGATTAAGCACTTCAGATTAACCAGAAAGGAAAATGAAATCCTTTTAGTAGGCCTGCAGTTTGATGGATTTCATTATTAAATTAAATAGGCACTAATTTAAAGGTTACTACTTTAGTCCTTAAACACAGGGAAATTTGACTATAAAGAGGATGCAAATTAAGTACCAAGTAGCTTATATTTAGGCAGAGAAGACACTTAGGATTCAGAAGTGCTAAAAAGAGCTTATTCTCTTGCATTTTTATTAAATGTTTCAGTTTATTTATTTGAAGTTTATCTGAAGTTGAATGGTGGATTCATAGGTGTACAATTATTATTTCATTGTGGATGTCATACATATTTTTTATGCTAGAATATTATTTTAAATATTTTATAATGGAAAAGTTAGTTTAAGAAAAGTTGGCTTATATCACAAAGTCCAATTGTGATCTTTATGAGTAGATAGATGTGTGTTTTAGCTTCTAGTAGGCCTATATTGCTGCTCATCCCATAATCATGGGTGTATATTTAATATAAATTATAATGTTGATAGCTGGAAAAGTTACCAGATATGAGTATCAGACAGGAGATTTATTGTTCATCAATAATAAAATATTAATGCTTAAACACTATAACCATTTTATTTGCAGACTATCACCTTATACTAGAGTTTTTCAATATGCCTACAAATACAGATTTATGTTAAAGGGAATTTTAAATAATTATTCACCTAAAATGTATTATTTTATACTTGTTAAAATCCAATTTTTAAATACTTTAAGTTTTAAATTTTATAGTGAGATTTCATACTTACAAAGAGCTGACTATATAATCTGGATTTTATAAATTACTATTCAAAAATGCAGGATGGATTGCATTCAGAACTATTGCTAGGATTTTTATTTATAATAGAAAACTGTTGCAAGTATAATTATATGGTAAATAGGTACATTTATAAAATAATTGACTAAACATAAATAATTTTAATTTTTAGATAATGACTTGTGGCATAGGACCTTACAGTCTTCCTGAATTCTGATTTATTTTTTAATCTCCTAAAATTTTAAAGTAATATTTATTAGCATATTTTTTAAAAGAAAAAAACTGGACATGTTTGACCATACAGAAAAAAATAATTTGTAGAGATTCTAGGAATTAGAAGTGAAAGCACACTTTGATCAGGTATTAAGTATGGGTATTAAAATTATTATAATGAATTAGGATATTTTAGTTGTAACCTGTTTATTAAGTAAAAATATTTCTATTACCTTTACTTCTGTACTTTCTCTTTGATCTTTCTCAACTTTAATGCCACAACTGGTTAACTAGTAAATATAAGGCAAGATCATAATTTTAGCATTTACCTCAAATTACATGAAAATAGAATAAAAAAATGGCACACTGCAACAAGGTCTATTTTCTTGGATCAAAATGAATTGCTGTACATTATGAATGATACTCCCTGATGTTTTTACAATGATTCATGAAACTATGGAGCTGGCGTTTTAGTGCAAAGAGTTCTATAAAATGCTAATAAAGCAGGACAACTAATCACATAGCACTTCAAGATGATAATAAAGCAAATTATTCAAATAACTTCAATCCTTTTCTAGTACTAATGCTATTTGCAATGCTATATATATATTCAATCCAAAATATATGAATGAGAATTAAGTGTTACATGTTACAAATCAACACTAGGCTATGACAAAAAACTATCACATGGTCTCTTCCATTTCTTAGAAAAACATAACCACTTACAAATCTTACCTAATCTTTAGGATGATTCAGTACCTTAGCCTGATGTAGAAACAATTTTAAAACATGAAGAATTATCATCTACACTTTTTATGTTTTGTTTTTCTTAAGAGAAACATTAGATTAAATTTGAAATTCTGTTCTGGTTTACACTCTGGTTGGTATCAATTTCTTAAACTTTGAAATGGAGGGGTGGGGATGTAGCTCAGTGGTAGAGTACTTGCTTAGCATGTGTAAAGCCTTGGGTTTGATTCCCAGTACCTCAAAAAAAAATGGAATCCCACGTATCTCACAGGGATGTCATATATTTTCGTTATATTGATTGAGATACATTTAAAAGTGTATAATAATATTTTGAGTAATTTTCACTTGTTAATCATGTTGGTTTATTTGAAAAATGAGGCCTATTGTGTCAAGAATGCCACTACTAGCTGGGCATAGTGGCCCATGCTTGTAATCCTAGTACTTGGGAGGCTGAGACAGGAGGATCCCAGGTTCGCTGCCAGCCTCAGCAACTTAGGGTGGCCCTCTGCAACTTAGTGAGAACCTGTTTCAAAATAAAGAATAAAATAGGGCTGGAAGTGTAGCTCAGAGGTGGAGATAGAATGTCCCTGGGTTCAATCCCCAGTACCACACACACATACACATACACACACACACAAAAAGAATGCCACTACTTATTTTCAATAAAAAGTTTGACCTAAATGATTCTAAAATAATTTCCCCAAATGATATTTGGTACATGTAATTACTGTTTTCATCTTTCTCTCTTTAACTTTACATATTACTTATCAATAGGGAAAACCACTTTTGGTAAAAGTCTATTGTTTTGTTTACAGAAATTTGTTCTAAAGATTAAATTCTTTTTTATTTTTTCCATTTTTGGTAGGAGGGAGAATAATAAGATTTTTCATGCTTATTATAATATAAAATTGAAGTATTAAAGTATTTAAGTATTAGATAACTTAATTTAAGGATTAAAGTTCATATTCAGAAATGGCATTTTTTTATTATATTATATACATAACAATTTGTTTTCAGTGGCCAGACCCAAATAGCTGCAGAAATTATTTTGGAAACAATGCATTAATCTTTAAGTTCCTTTATTATTATTTTTGAGGAACAATTAATATGCTATCAAATGTTATATGTAAATATCTATATATTTGAATTACATTGATTTATGATGATTATTATATTTCTAATCAGTCTTTACTATGCTTATTATATTTTTACCAGGTATTTAATGTTAACCAATGAGGTAATCTGTCTATGTGAGTTTCTTGGTAGAGCAAATTTAAAATTTTATCTACAAATAGATGTAGATGGAAGTGCAGTTATGTTTAATATGGTCTCAATTTCTGTGAATTTCATGCTCACTTATCCCCTTCATTTTTTTCTTGCAAGTGGCCACTTCGTCATATTTTAACTATAGAAGGATGAAAAATCCTAAAAGTGCCCACTGTCAGCATAAAGTGAGGCATTTTGAGCTCTACCACACAAAATGAAAGTATAATATTCACTGAAGAAAAACACTTAGAGTTCTATTATCCTGTCATTTGGACTTAAAGGCACTTCAGTTTCTGGAATAGGTTAAACAAAGGAAATATGAGAACGATGTCTCTTTAAATTTTGCAAAATGAAATCCTGAGGCTTGAAACCCATAGAATATCTTCAGCCAACTTCATATAGTACATAGATGGAGGATAATTTTTAAGGTAATAAAGTATAAGTAACAAGATATGTGCTCATTTTTTTAAAGAAGCTAATTTCATGACACCATTTCGATCACCTCCACCAACTGATACCCCAATTCTGCAAAATGGTGCAGTTCTAGCTCCAAAGTTGAGATTTCCTATTAAATCCAAACTAAGTTTTGTGTTGTCCTTTAGGGTCAGGAATAAAATAGGTTGTGGTTAGGGAAGCAGTATTTCTGGGCTCACTTAGAAATCCTTGCATACCCCTGGGCATTGATTTGATCTATAATAAATGCTCACAAGGTAGACTATTTCCTCTCAGTCCTCGGCCCTGATGGAGTCTGGATTCATGTGTAGGAAGGAAGGTCTCTCTTTGAATTAATATCTTTGAATGGATGATAGAATTGTTTTCAGAGCTTAGTGCTTCAAGAGGCCCACATGCTTATTTGGTACAATTCCTCTATATTTTGGTATTGTAGATTGAACCCAGTGGAATTCTACCTCTGAGCTACACCCCCAGCCCCCTTTTTAATTTTTTTTTATTTTGCAACAGGGTCTTACTCAGTTTCTGGGGTTGTCCTTGGAACTGGAGTCCTCCTGTCTCAACCTCCCAAGTACTGGAATTACAGGCATGCACCACCATGCCCAGCTGGTATAATCCCCTTATTTTAAAGATGAGAAATTGAAGCCAGGCACAGTGGCACATGCCTGTAATCACAGCACTTAGGAAGATGAGACAAAAGGATCACAGGCTCAAGGCTAACCTCAGCAGCTTAGCGAGGCCCTTAACAATTTGTGAGACCCTGTTTTAAAAATTATAAAATAAAATAGGAATAGGGGTATGAATGCCCCCTGGGTTCAATCCCCAGTACACACACACACACACACACACACACAGAGAGAGAGAGAGAGAGAGAGAGAGAGAGAGGAGAGAGGAGAGAGAGAGATGATTTAGGGATAGCTCAATTTCCACTCTTTTTTTGTGTGTGTGGTACCAGGGATTGAACCCAGGGGCGTTATACCTCCGCGCTACACCCCCGGCCCAATTTTTTTATACTTTATTTTGAAACCGGGTCTCACGAAGTTGCGGAGGGCCTCACTAGGTAGAGAGAGAGAGAGAGAGAGAGAGCGCTGAGGTTGGCCGCGAACCCAGATCCTCTGGTCTCCACCTCCCAAAGTACTGGGATTACAAACGTGCGCCACCACGCCCGGCTCAATTTCCACTCTTGATATGACAATATTTTCCCAATAAAAGTCCTGCTGATAGTAATAACTTCAAAGTCATGGATCATGGATCTAGTTCAGAACACATGTGGCTTGACCTATCAAGCATTTGTTGTTACCCTCAAAGTGATTACTACAAAAATTTCTTCCTCACCTACAGTTTATCCCCAATTTTTCCATTTTTACTCAATCACTGGATAATCTTATGATACTTACTTAATTTATAAGCTCTTTTAATGCCTTTATTTGAAGTACCAATACATTACAAACAAACATTTAATTCTTTTCTTCTTTTTGAAATCAAGGCTGGAAGGACACGTTTACATTCAGTTATCAATGCTAGTATTTATATTAACTTTAAAAATAACCGGTTTTCACATTCAGCACATCTACTTGCTGGCATTCACAGGATGGTCCAACCCCCTTCTTCTCTGTGTAAATCTGATGAAGGAGCTGCTCCTGCTGTCATGTTGCACACAAAACTTCCCTTCCATTTCAACAAGAGTCTCATTCACACCAGGACAGTGGGGTTGAACAGGGAAAGGACCTCACTGTTACTGAATACTGAACCACATCGGTCCATATAAAATTGCAAATATGGTCTGAGAGCCAATTTCCAGATTACGTTGGTTGAGTAGGACTAATTACTGCTAACCTGGGTGCAGCCAGTCTCTGCCAAAACGACACTGAATTCTTCCAGTGACAGGTGACCTCTGAGTGATTGTCTCATACGGTAGTACTGTAAGATTACCCATGCTTCTAGTAATGATTAACTATCAAAATGATGCTAATCACAAAGAATCATAATAGGAATAGCTACAATTTATTGAATTCCTAGCATGTGGCAGGCATTTTATATATAGTATCTACTATCTCATTTTATTTAGTCTCATTTCATTTTACTCACAGTGATCTTCTGCCAGGTATTATAAATAAGAAAACTATATTTAAAAGGATCATCACATACGCAAATTCATAGAACTAATAAATTCAAGAGCCCAAGGTTATTTTGTATTAAAGCCCCTGTTTGCCTCTTCCCAGTGCACCACTGTTTCTATGTCTCCTTAAATTAACCAGCAAAGACGAATGATGCCTAAGAACATTGGTTTGGGAATTAGCAGAATTGGGTTCTAACCTTACTTCTACTAATAACTGAAATGTGACCATATGTTGCACTATTGAGTCTCATTTTTCTTATCTGCAGGATTAAGTGATAGAACTAGCTTTAACATCTGTAATTCTAAACGATCTCAAAGGAGTTTATTATTATTTTTAAAGAAAGTAAATATCTTAAAAATATTGACAGTAACAGTATCATATTTCCCATGTTTCCATCCCATTTCATGGCTTCAATCACAGTTCAAAATCCTTGTTGATATACGGGAAAGTCTATATTCTGACCAGATCAGTGAAGCACAGAGAAAGATGAAATTCACTTATTGTGAGTCAGACTATTACAGAGTTTGAATTTAGCAACATACATTCATTATGCTGCATATATAAAAAATTAAATGGATGATATGAAGCAAGGTGGGAATACAGTACAAGCATAAAGGATATTTACAGTATGTGTGATGAAGCATGAAAATACACTTTTCTTGCTCAAAGAGCCAAATATTGGATATTCATATAAAACTACATAGGCTATATCAAGAACACTATTTGTAAATACTTAAGCAAATTTACTTGCTATTCATGCAAATATATTAACTTAATCATGGCAGCTTTAGGAATTCATGATAAGCTGTGAAAATTATCTAAAATAAAGGTAAGTGAGTGACCTTTTAAATAGAATAAAAACTAATGACAATGCACCAGCAATGTCAGCCACATTTATATACCACTTTGGAAATCTGTGCTTTGAGATGTTAGCAGTTCCTTATGTGGTTTTCATGGTGATGCATCCATATCACATATACAGTCTCCTAAACATATTGTATTTTTCTTAGAACATCAAACACCATTATGTCCCGTGTCAATTTTGTAATATTTTGAAAGAACAAGCTGACATATTTTCCCTCATTGAAATTTCTTTTGTGTGTAAACTCCTTACAGATTTTTTATCACCATTTTCTACTTTAGTAAAGTCGATAAAAATGTAAATGAGAGCAAAGTGAAAAGAATAGTCATTTCTTTCCACAGTTATTATTCTGTGCTCTCGTTTTGAAATTGCATCAATGTTGATATAATTCTATAATTTTTTTTGTCATCAGAAATAATGATTAGTAATTGTTCCTACATAATTTGTAATCACTTAGAAGACCTTCTTGGAATATATGCTTTCTCACACCCACAAAAATATATCACACAGCTATTGTGAGTTAGTAAGGATTGTGGCAAAAAGAAAGTATGGTGAAGTTTTATTTCCCTCATTTATTTATTAGACATTTATTTATTGATCTGTACTATGTGCCAGGCACTATGGAAGGTACTGAGTCTTTGTTGACCAAAAATGACAAGGTTAATACCTACATGAAGCTTATATTATGGTGAAACAGACTAAAACAATTAAACTGACACAGAGAAAAAATAATTGCAAATTATGGAAACATTAATGGAAAAAATTAACACCTTGTGGAGGTAAAAGTGGAAGTTCAATTTGGATAAGATGGATTGGGAGTCTCCCTAGGATCATGAAAGATACGAATGAAACTGATGCTTGAAGACTGTTCAAAGCCAAGGAAATACCAAGTGCAGAGATACTGAAAAATATCAAAGTATTTTTTAAAAAAACACATTCTGTGCTTTTCCCTTCAGTTTTATTAATTGGCATGATTCTCAGAAAAATTCCACCTCTTTGCATGAAGAGATGCTGAAGAGGTAGCAGGCATTTTTGAAAAGTTGTAAGTTGGAAAAATAAAGAAGCCATTCCTAAGGCAAAGCTTTAATGGTGAGGATGGATGAAGTATTCAATATTTAAAATTTTTTTCTTCACTGGTTATGATGTTTTTAAAAAACTACTCTCTTGAGGCCGGGCGTGGTGGCACACGCTTGTAATCCCAGTACTTTGGAAGGCGGAGACCGGAGGATCCGGGTTCGCGGCCAGCCTCAGCTCTCGCTCTGTCTCTCTCTCTCTCTCTCTCTTTCTCTCTCTCTCTACTTAGTGAGGCCCTCCGCAACCTCGTGAGACCCGGTTTCAAAATAAAGCATAAAAAATAGGGCCGGGGGTGTAGTGCGGAGGTAGAATGCCCCTGCGTTCAATCCCCGGTACCGCCAAAAAAAAAAAAAAAAAAAAAAAAAACTACTCTCTTGTAGAGAAGTGGTCTCTGCTAGGATTTCCTGTGTTTGCAATAGTGTATGAAGATGATTAAGATTTGTTAGCGTGGATACAATTATTTTGACAATTATCAGTCCTTTGAATAGTAACTGCTTCCTATTTATTTCTTCTGATCACCATAAATACATTCAAATCCCAAAATATATCATATTTGGAGAGAAAATATTAGGAGTTGTCAAAATCATCTAAAATATTTTCAGCCGGGCGTGGTGGCGCATGCCTGTAATCCCAGTACTTGGGAGGCTGAGACAGGAGTATCCAAGTTCACGGCCAGCCTCAGCTACTTAGTGAGGCCCTCTGCAACTTAGTGAGACCCGGTTTCAAACTAAAGAATAAAAAAAACAGGGCTGGGGGTGTAGCTCGGAGGTAGAATGTCCCTGGGTTCAATCCCAGTACTGCAATAAATAAATAAATTAATTAATTAATTAATATAAAAAATATTTTCATGTGAACGTATCATTTTAGAAAAATATGTAGACTAGCTTATTGATTGACTTACAAAAGTATCCTATTATTGTATTACACACAGTGCTAGTTAGAGAGTCCTTTATTTTGTTTAGAAATATTTACATTGAAAAAATTATATAATATTTACCCAGCTGGGTGTGGTGGTGCATGCCTATAATCCCAGTACTTGGGAGGCTGAGACAGGAGAATCCCATGTTCGAGGCCACCTGAGCAAGGTAGTGAGACTCTCAGTAATCTAGTGAGATCCTGTTTCAAAATTTAAAAAATAAATAAAGATAGGACTGGGGGTGTGGCTTGGTAGTAGAACACCCTGGGTTCAATTCCCAGTATCCCCCAAAATATTTTCCCAAATTATTGTGGTTTTTTGAAAATGAATGTGCCATAAAAATTCACAATAATGGCATCTACCTACATACTCTACAGCAAACAAAAAGTGAAGGAAAAATCAATTAATTTTTTTTATTGTTATTATTTTTTGTGTGTGTTAGGGATTAAACCTTAGGGGTGCACTGCCACTGAGCTACAATCCAGTCCTTTTTTAAAAATTATTTACTTTGCACATCCTCGCCAACATTTGTTGTTGTTAGACTTCTTAATGCTTGCCATTCTAATTGGGGTTAGATGAAATCTTAGAGTAGTTTTGATTTGCATCTCCCTGATTGCTAATGATATTGAACATTTTTTCATGTACCTATTGGCCATTTGTATCTCTTCTTTCGTGAAGTGTCTATTCATTTCAGTTGCCCACTTCTTGAT
>PVJS01017390.1:0-36201 GCA_004027185.1 Glis glis
TAGTGAGGCCCTCAGCAACTTCGTGAGACACGGTTTCAAAATAAAGTATAAAAAATAGGGCCGGGCGTGGTGGCGCACGCTTGTAATCCCAGTACTTTGGGAGGCGGAGACCGGAGGATCCGGGTTCGCGGCCAGCCTCAGCTCGCTCGCTCTCTCTCTCTCTCTCTCCCTGTCTCTCTCTCTCTACCTAGTGAGGCCCTCTGCAACTTCGTGAGACCCGGTTTCAAAATAAAGTACAAAAAAATAGGGCCGGGGGTGTAGCCCGGAGGTAGAACGCCCCTGGGTTCAATCCCCGGTACTAAAAAAAAAAAAAAAAAATAGGGCCGGGGGCGTAGCCCAGAGGTAGACCGCCCCTGGGTTCAATCCCTGGTACCGCAAATAAATAAATAAATAAATAAATAAAAGTAATATTAGCTTATTGTCAAAACTTTGATAATACAAGAAATTATAGAAGAGAGTACAAGTCATCCATAATCTAATACCCAGAGTTAAGCCATGCTAACATTTTTGTCAGCCTTGATTTCAAACTGCACTCTACATATTACTAGCTTAATAGCTCTTTGAGTCCCATTTCTCATCTAGGAAATGGGGAAACACATCCCTGTGGACAAGTTATAAAATGGAAAGACAATGCATGAAAAACCATTGGCAAATAATATATCATTAAATAAATGTAAGTCCACTAAATGATGCTATAAAACAGGGTCTGAAGGGAGTATGTGGTAGGGGAGAAAAGAATCTCAGTCTCTCCCATTTTATTCTGTTTTTCTATTATTAAATTCCTTTTCCATGTGTGTATGTATAGTGCTGGGGATTAAACCCAGGGCTTTGCACATGCTAGACAAGTGCTCTACCACTGAGCTACACCCACGGTTCCTAAAATTCCTATAAAGCAGGCAAACCTAGAGGGATAGAAAACAGATCAGGACTGCAAGGAGCTAAGGGTGAGGGAGGGCTTAGTTACAAGGGGGCAAGAGAGGATTTTGAGATGATTAAACTGTATCTGGGCTGAAATGTTAGCAACACAACTGTATGTGATGATTAAAACTCATAGAACTCTACATCAAAAGGGCAGATTTTGTTGTATACAAATTATACTTTAATAAGCCCGACTTTTAAAAATATTCCTTTAAAACAAACTCTTGAATTTCGTCACTGATTTTTAAATTGGTCCTTCCAACTCCTCTCAATTTCCCCCTCCAGTTTATCTCTGCTAGATTCTCGAGGCTTTTTACCATCTTAATTTAAGCTATTCTGAGTGCTTGTTTAGCTCTCCTGTAAATTGTCATACTAGATTCTTTGTTCTCAGTCTTCCAATTTTGCTGCATATTTTATTTCCCTTTTGAATTGACACTCTGTTGAGCTAGGCTCAGCTGTGCTTAACAAACAAAGTGTATGGCTGCTTCACTTGCTCTTATTGTGCCTGAGCAAGGCAACTCATTATAGTGAGTGAGATAAGAGAAAAGCTGATCCTAAGTCCTTGTGTCAGTGGGAAGACAGAAGTCCTTTAAAATCTTCTAGATCGTTCCTTCTCTGTGAACAAAGAACCTGGAATAATTTGTATGCTTAAAAATAAGCGTAACACAAGCCCACAGTGGAACTTGTTATAACTACTTGTTGTAGTTCCTTTTAAAAGATGTTCAGCTATTTGAGAACATATGCTGATAATATATCCTGAACTTTCTAGGGCAATCTGGCTTTCAATATTCCATACCAAATTCTCCTGAAGACACTCATATTCTCTTCAGCAGACAATGATTATTGATTTTGTTTCCTAAAATATAGTTGCTAGTCAGGCGTGGTGGCACACATCTGTAATCCTAGTACTTGGGAGACTGAGACAGGAGGATTGCAGGTTCACAGCCAGTTTCAGCAACTTAGACCCTCTACAACTTAGTGAGACCCTGTTTCAAAATAAAAATAAATAAATAATAATAGGGCTGGGGTGTAGCTCAGAGGTAGAACTCCCTTGGGTTCAATTCCCAGTATCACAAATAAAATAAAATAGTTGCTAGACTCATAAATTAAATTCATTCATTCTTTATTTTTCCACTCTTCAAGTATCTACTGAGAGCCAGACCCCTTAGTAGGCTCTGGAGAAACAGATAAATAAAATCATTCTTGGTAATCTAATGTCATTTAATCTGGAAGGATGGACAGGCTAACAAGTGAGTCAAATTTCTCTAGGGAATAATTTCATACAGGAAAAGGTCAAATATAAGACAACTCATGTATAATATAATTTATTGAGAAAACTTCTTAAAGTTTATTGTATACATGTATATACTTGAAATGGTTTGGGTTTGGAGTATCCCCCAAAAGGCTCATGTGTTGGAACCATGTCCCCAGTGCAACGATATTCACAGGTGAACGAATTGAATCAGGGCTCTAATTTCATCAGTGGGAAAATCCACTGAAGGATTAATAGTTGAAATGGATTTACTGTACGATAACTTAGGCAGGTAGGGTGTGGCTGGAGGAGGTAGGTCACTGGGGGTCACTGGGGGTATGGCCTTGGAGACTCTATCTGTCCCTAGTCACTTCCTCTCTGCTTCCCGAAACCATTGAGTTGAGCTCAGATTTTCTCCACCATTCTGTGCTACTATGATGTCTGCCTTGGAGTCAGCTGACTTTGGACTATACCTCTGAAACGATGAGCCAAATATACTTTTCCTCCTCTACGTTGTTTGGATCAGGTATTCTGGTCACAGTGACAGAAAAGCTGGCTAAAATAATATTTAAATCACAGAAGAAATATAAACTTGTTTTCCAACAATACAATTAGGAAGATCTCATTAAACATCTACCTATAAAAAATGTAGTACTTACATATATGTATTATATGTCCCTCAGACTAGCTTGACAACATTGCGATTACTTCCAATAACAGCTGGCATGTACTGAATTCTGCCAACTGCCATGTAATTTGCACACACCCTTTCTATTGCTCACACAACTCAGCAGAGAAGGCACTGTTCTCCTGATTTTATAGACCAGAAGGAAGGTGGATTTTAGAGAGGGTAAGTGACCTGCCAGGAGCCACCAGCCAACTAGAATTGGAGAGAGAACTAATCTGTGTCAAGCAGTGAGCTCTTCTCCACACAGCCACACAGCCTTTCATTGTTGGCATGCTTTTAGCTGTGTATCTGGCGTGCATTTATTCAAATCTCTGAGGCCACCGGAAAGGAAAGTGAGAAAGGGGGGAAGTAATTAGGATGCAGTTCCTACCAAAGCAACCCTTGTAATCCAATATTCTTGCGGCGGCCAGAGCGATCCCTTTAAATGGCAATTGGGCCATGTCTCTCCACTGCTCACATTTCTGGGGCTCCCATCTGTTTTAGGAACACTAGCCCATTCCTACTGATCTGGCCCTCTGTAGTTGTACTCATTCCTGGAGTCATCCCAGCCACACAGGTGTCTTTGTTTTTTAATCCCACCCATGTGCTCTCTCCCACCCTTGGGCCTTGCTCTAGCTGTTTCTGTTGCCTGGAAAACCCCAAGAGACTTTCTGGCCTTCTCGCCCATCCAGTTAAGTCTGGTTCTCAGTGCATGGTGGCCCCCTTCAGAAAGCCGGTCTCTGCTGGGCAATCCTGGGCATATATGCTCCTTTGTGCACCTGCATGGCCCCCTCAAGGACGTCATCTTCAGGTTGTAATTTACAGATAAGTGCAATCTGATTTGTCCACAACATCTCCTGCCTTCTCCAGACAGTTCTAGGAGGGCAGGGGACTCTGCAGCTTTTGCTTACCATTTTCCTGACCCTTAGCACTGTGTGGGCAAAGAATAGGCATTCGAAGATAATTGCTGAGGGCTGGGTGTATAGCTCAGTGATAGAGCACCTGCTTAGCACCTCCAAGGCCCTGAGTTTGATCCCTAGCACCTGTAAAAAATTGTTGAAAGAATGAATCCTTCAGATCTCAACCTTTTCTGTCATGCCCACTAGTAGAACCCTGGACTTTTCCTCTCTAGTCCTGTAATGCACTTGGCTGACTATCTGAGTCTGTGTCTCCTCCCCTGAGGACCCCATGAAGTCGGGGTCTGCATATGCTTTCCTCACCATGTGAGCATAGCCCAGTGCCAGCAAAGAGTATGTCCTCAATAAATTTTTATTGCATGAATGAGTGTGGGACCTACCAATTTAAAAGGAGAAGTCAGAGTGTAAAAGCTACCAAAAGTGGTTCATCATGTACAAATTCAAATTTATGTTAATTTTAATAAGTCATCTAGTTGTGTTACTAGCAATTCTGCATGGAATAAAATATTATCACCATGAGCAATACACAAGTAAACCCTTTACACTTGCCTGAATCTCCTTCCTGTGATAGAATTAGCTCTCTGGCCATGAAGGTAAACTATTTCTATCCTAGGAAGAAGCTGATTTTCCATGAGAAGGTTAAATTTTAGGAGCAGTCCCTTGTAGAATCCCTTCCAAAGGCCTGGGAGGGCTCCTTGCAATGTGTGCCCAGAGCCAGATGTTTTTTGTAAAATTGGCAAAAGGAAGATATATTAAATTATAATTGGTGAAGGCCACTATCTTGCTCCACTCAGACTTCCTTTGTGTCCCCTGATCAGGAGAATTAGAGTGGCCTTTGGGTATCTTGGGGTTCTGGCTAAGGGCAAGTTGAGTTGGGTGACACATTTAATTTTGCCTTAGTGGGATACATTTATGTGATTTGGACACATTTCTGTATATCACTAAGTCATTGTTCCTAGTCCCAGTGTCAGAATAGCTTTGGGGGATACTCCTGCTACTGCCCATTGTGACAGCTCATGTGGTATTGGCACACCAAGGTGGTGATGAGTTTCTACAAGGATCCTCCTGAATCACATGCTTTGGTGGTGTAGGTTTGGAGTGATGGGTGATGGCTTCTCTATCATCCCTGTACTTTCTGATTTCCTGAAAAGATGTTTCGGTTAGCACTGGACTAGTTGCACATACAATGGCAGTCACATATGATTATAATAGAGCTAGAAAGTCCCTACCACCTAGTGATATCACAGCTGTCATAACATTGCATGCAGTGAAACATATTGCGAGTTTGCAGAGATGCTGTGCACACAGACCTAATATACTGCCAATCAGATAAAAACATAGCATATACACATGTATACAGCACATAGTACTTAATAATAATAAATCACTACATTACTGTATGTGGTTGCTATACTTTTTCATTATTTTAGAGTGTATTCCTACTTTTAAAAAAGTTAACTTCAAAACAACTTTAGGCAGGTCCTTCAGGAGGATTCCAGAAGGCCTTGTTGTCATAGAGGGTGACAGCTGCATGGTGTTGCTGCCCTGATGACGTCCCAGTGGGACAGGACATGGAGGTGGAAGACCGAGATGTTGATGATCCTGACCCTATATAGGCCTGAGCTAATGTGTGTACTTGAGTCTTAGTTTTTAACAAAAGAGTTCACAAAGTAAAAACTTCAAACATTAAAAATAGTCTATACCACATGGCTTAGGTGTGTAACAGGCTATACCATCTAGGTTTGTGTAAGAACACTCTACGATGCTTGCACAATGAAGAAATTGCCTAACGGTGCATGTCTCAGAATGTATCCGCATCATTAAGTGACACGTGACTGTACCTGGAAAGACTTCTCTTCTGGTTGAACTCTGATGGAGTACATGGGCTCTGTCCCTGGCATCAGCATGATCTCCAGGGCAGGGCCTTCTCTTGGGCAACTTCCATGCCAGTCACCCCCACCCCCGCTTCCTTGCCCTTCTGATGTCCCTGTGGAATATGGCTCTTGCAGGCTGAAAGGCTTGCTGTTCTCTCCCCAAGCTTCAAAATAAACCCCCAAAACTGTTTTCTGGAAAAACAGACTATTCGTAAGAGCAATAAAAGAAAGACAACAGAGTGAGGAGGAGGCAGCGAGAAGAAAAGTGGAAGAAGATTAAGAATGGGGTGATTAGCCTGGCGTGGTGGTGCATGCCTGTAATCACAGACACTTGGGAGACTGAGTCAGAAGGATCACAAGTTTGAAGCCAGTCTCAGCAACTTTGCAGGCCCAGTTCCGAAATAAGAGCTAAAAAGGGCTGAGGATATAGCTCAGTGGTAGAGCACCCCTGGGTTTAATCCCCAGTATCACCTTCCCCCACTCCCACCCCCCACACAGGGTGACTACGGAAGACAATGACAATGGCAGTGACTGACTGGCTGGCTGAGAGATCTGCCAAAAAGAACAAATCTGAGCTCTCCGTTTGCCAGAGAAGCACGTGTGGATTCAGGTCACAGTGAGGATGTAATGGGCACCCTTATCCAGAGTCGGCTTCATGTCAGGCGCTGAGGTAAAAACACGGTTTGCATCATCTCTCACCTGGATCATTGCAGTGTTTCCTAACCGGTTTCCCTGCCTCTGCCCTCCCCCTCCTGTCTCTTCTCAACCCACCAGTCAGAGCGGGCCTATTAAAATTCTCGAGCTAGGTCACACCACTCCTCTGCTTCTAAACCTTCCAGTCTCTTACTCTCTGACCTCATTTCCCTTCCCTGGGCCTCCACCCTCAGTTGGTTCCTGTCCGATTCACTGTTACTCAAACATTCTCATGTCTCAGGGCCTCTGTGCAGGTTCCCTCTGTCTGGAAGGCTGTCCCTGCTGCAGACCTGCTGCTGTCACATCCATAGAGTCTCCTCGCTTGGGTACTTCTTGGCCACTCCATCCATCTCCCCAAAGCTCCCTAGTCCCTTCCCTTCTAACATAATAGTCTATTTATTTACTTTTGTTGTCTGTCTTCTTCCACTAGGTCATAACTCTAGGGCAGGGATTTTGTTAGCTCACTGCTGAGTCTCCTCTTCAAGGATGGTGCCTGGTACACAGTAGGGGTGTATTAAATACTTGTTTAGCAAGTGACCACATGAGGTAGGTGTTGTTGTTAAGCACATTCTATGATAATGAAACTTGGACTATGGGTATAAAGTAACTTGGCCAAGACTGCACCGTTAGATGAAAGTACAAACGCTGAGCCTAGCCACGGCTGCTGTGGGAGCCTGTGCTCATAAGCTCCCACTGTAGCATGGTCTTCCTCTTGCTACAAGCTGCTGGGGCAGTGCAAGGACATTGTTTTGCACATCTGCTTTTCCTTATGGTTAACCAGATCACCAGGACTTCCGATGGTCTTCCTGAGTTACAAACTGAGAACTGGTTGGCAGAAAGGGATGGAGAACTAAGTCATAATGCGTGCATTCTGTGGGGAAGTGAAAGAACAACTTGAAGTACATTCGGTTAAGAATAGGAATATGAACTTGTTGAGGTCAACCTCATCGGAACATCTGGTGTGGAAAGGGGCTGTCTCTTCAGTGCAGGACGGCCCACAGGCAGGCCAAGCACACGCCTGGTCACCAGCAAGGCAGGGCCACTGAAACACTCAGAATGACATTCCAGGGGTAAGAGTTGGCTATTTGATATTTTCAAAAACATATACAAGGCATCATTGTAGGACAAATCAGGAATTTTCTGGACTTCCTTACAGCCATTTACTGATTGGTTTAAATTATGTGTATGGAGTTCCATCAACTTTTCAGGGTTCAGAGTCTCTGGAGGCCTTAATCTATCCTTGATAATTATAGTAGATGGGGAAGAGAATCCTTCTTTCCTTCCTTCCTTCTTTCCTTCCTTCCTTCCTTCCTTCCTTCCTTCCTTCCTTCCTTCTTTTTGTTTTTTTTTCATGGTACTGGGGATTGGACCAAGGGGGGCATTCTACCTATGAGCTACACCTGCAGCCCTATTTTATTTTTTAATTTGGAACAGGGTCTTGCCAAGTTACTGAGGGTCTTGCTAAGTTGCTGAGGCTGGACTTGAACCTGCAATTCTCCTGTCTCAGCTTCCCAAGTACTGGAATCACAGGCATGTGCCACCACACTCAGCTATCATTTTCTTTATTAAAAGCAATGTGTGTGTGTGTGTGTGTGTGTGTGTGTGCACACATGCACATGCACATGTGCGCTAGCACACGCTCACATGGCTTTCCTTATGTAATGAGAGGTAAGTCAGACAAGAACCACTGCTGTGTAAATTCTTGAGGAACAGTAGTGGTGCTTTGGGAAGGGTGGTCTAATCTTGTTATTTTAACATTGGAGTTGGAGGTCAACAGAGCTCCTATTCTTCCTTCAATACCACCTCCGATGTCACCTTTGAAAGCCTTCTCTGTCCATCTCCTCATGCTTGCCTCCCCCAGAAATTATTCACTTCCTCTTCTGTGCTATAGATATTATTATGTTTATCACACTGCATCATAATCACTTGATTCCCTGTGAGGCTAGAGCTCCTGGAGTATTTGACCTAGTCATTATTTGATCTTATTCATCTTTGAATCTAGCACAGTGCCTGGGACATACTTATGCCTCCAAAATTGTGCCGGAGGCAATTAAAACCAGACTCTGGAGGTTAGGGGAGTCTCTAAGAAGAAGATGTTCTTTGGTGAATCCAAATCATACCACATACCAGAGACCTAGTGCTCTCTTTAAAACAGGACATATTGAAGCAATTGCTTCTAGAACTTCTCATTCCTCATGACGTCAGTCATCTCTGCTAAGCTGCCCAGTGACTCACAGCAGGAAGAGGAGGCACTGGTGCTAAACTGTCCCCTAACACCTCCTCCACCATGTCCCCCAAAGGCAAAAAATGACAATAAACTGGCGTGAGGCCTTTTGGGCTTCCTGGTCCATCACTTCTCTGTGTTTCGGTTCCTCATTCTGTAGGAGCCATTAGTTGAAATAAGAGACCTGAGTCTTTGGTCCTATCAGCTCATACCCTGGTCCTCTTCCCACTCTCTGCAGAGCAGGTCAGGACTGGCTCCTGATGACTGAGTCCTGCCCCACTCCCGGCCCCCTGAGCTGCTGTTCCCTGACATGTCTTTCCTTTTGCTAGGGGTGTATATCTCCCACCTAAGTCTGCCTTCTGCTGCCTGTCTCTGTGCTCTCCTGCTGTATCCTTGATTCCATGGAGCAAGCCTGCTCACAAGGAGCCTTTTAGAGAGCTTTTAGCTCTATAAAAATGGTAAGTGATAAATTTGGAACATTACATATGCCATGATACTATTTATGTATTTTATTTTAAACTACACATGTCTGCCTTTTGTCTGTTTGCTCTCAGATCTGTTCCAGACCATCCTATATCCTGGGTTTTGCATCCTTGGGAACTACATTTTCCAGGCTTATTTGCAGACCTGGCCAAAAAGAGCCAGAAATGGACACTGACGAATGGGAGGAGGGAAGGAGCCAGGTCACGTCTCCCTTTCTCCCTGTTTCATATGGTATCTAAAGCTGGCACAGTGGCACATGCCTGTAATTCCAGTATTTGGGAGGCTGAGACAAGAGGGTTGCAGGTTTGAGGCCAGCCTTAGCAACTTAGTGAGACCCTGTTTCAAAATAAAAAATAAAAAAGGGCTGGAAGTGTAGCTCAGAGGCAGAATGCCCCTAGGCTCAAGACCTAGTATAAAAAAAATTATATGTCATCTGGAGGCATCTTACCCATGTCTTTACTCCCTGCCAGACAGCACTGTCCTCCATACTTCCAGCTGCAGCCTGGAAGGGCAGCCATGTCTCTAGATGTTTCCAGGTGGCCCCAGATCCTGGGCTGCTTCCTCCTTCAGTTCCTCCAGCCTCAGGGTGATAGGGGCTTCCTGCCATTCTCTGTTCGGTCTCTCAGTTCTCCCATCTCCTGTATTAAAATCCTTTTGCGGTATCTAGCATGGTTTCTGCCTTCTAACTACACTCAAATTAAAACACTGAATATATGTATGCATCATGTATATGTATTAAAACACAAATATGTGAATATTTGTATGAATACACATGTATGAAGATATATGTGTGTATGAAAACACACAGAAGATCTGGAAATTTACACATGAAACTGTTAAGAGTGGTTTTATAACTGGAAAAAGGAATGGGACTAGGTTGGTGTGGAATTGTGAGGGGCGACAATAGCTTTTGAAAATAGCTTTTTTTTTTTTTTTTTTTTTGCTGTACCGGGGATTGAACGCAGGGGCGTTCTACCTCCGCTCTATGCCCCCGGCCCTATTTTTTATACTTTATTTGGAAACCGGGTCTCACGTAGTTGCGGAGAGCCTCACTAAGGAGAGAGAGAGAGAGAGAGAGAGAGAGAGAGACAGGGAGAGAGAGAGCTAGAGAGCTGAGGCTGGCCACGAACCCAGATCCTCCAGTCTCCGCCTCCCAAAGTACTGGGATTATAAGCGTGCGCCACCACGCCTGGCTGAAAATAGCTCTATTGCTGGGCGTGGTGGCGCACGCTTGTAATCCCAGTACTTGGGAGGCGGAGACTGGAGGATCCGGGTTCGCGGCCAGCCTCAGCTACTTAGTGAGGCCCTCCGCAACTTCATGAGACCCGGTTTCAAAATAAAGTATAAAAAATAGGGCCGGGGATGTAGCTCGGAGGTAGAATGCCCCTGGGTTCAATCCCTGGTACTGCAAAAATAAATAAACAAATAAATAAACAAACAAACAAATAAATAAATAAATAAATAAAAATAAAGAAAATAGCTCTATTGCAGCATGATTTACATATATAAGACTAACTTTTATATGTATATATGTGTGTTTGAATTTTTTGGCAATGAATATGTATCCACATGTTGCTTATATAGTATTAAAGAATGAATAGTTAAAAATAGTAATAGTAGGAGGGGCTACCACGTCAAGTGCTTTAGTCTAAACTTTAAACCATGTAGGGAAAACCCTGCAGAGATGCTATGGTCATCCATTCATTCATTCATTCACTGTGTTAGGCCTTAAAGGTCCATCAGTGAACACAATCCCTGCCTATATTATTTAGAGTAACTAAACACACAATTATGTCAATACTTATTAATTAAGTGAATAATTCATATTAATAATATGCAGAAGTAAAGATGGAGATGGAAGGACTAGCTTAGTCAGGGCAGGTTTCCCTGAGGAAGTAGCTTATCCGCTAAGATTTGAAGGATGAACAAATAAAGCTTTATTACTGGAGGGAAATGGAAAGGCAGAAGGGGATGCTTAAGACCACTAATTGCCAGTGCTGTGTCCCTGACCCCACAGTGCTAGACCCAGTGTCTGAATCCCCGCTGGCTCTCACCAGAGGAGAAGGAACCAATGCTGTGTATCCCTTTTTGTTTTGTGTGCTGGGATCAAACCCAGGGCTTCACGTATGCCAAGCATGTCTCTACTACTGAGCTACATCTCCAGCCCCAGTGCTGTCTGTCTTATAGTAATTTACAAGGCTAGTTTGGAGATGGCTCAAAAGCTAAGGATACTCTGGGATCAATAGTAGTATCTGGGCTGGGAGTGCAGCTCAGTGGTACACTGCCTGCTTACCATGCTTGAGGCCTTGGGTTTGATCCCCAGAACCTCAAAAAAGCGAAATACAGTTGGGTGACACATGCCTATAATCCCAGTACTTGGGAGGCTGAGACAGAGGATCTCAGGGCTGAGGCCAGCCTCAGAAACTTAACACTTAGCCAAATTCATCAGCAACTTAGAGAGACCCTATTTTAAAAATACAAAATAAAATAGGGATTGGGTGTAGCTCAGAAATAAAATGTCCCTGGGTTCAATCCTCAGTACAAAAAAAAAAAAAATCCAAACCCGATAGTATCAAAGTAGCTTGTATCCCTCAATCCCCTTGTCCTTTGATGAGGACAACTGACATTCTCAGCTTTAATTAGAACAACATGCAAACGTTCAAGACAAGTGCTTTGTCCATCTTCCATCCACATTTGCACTTGTAAGGTCTCCTTGAAAGGAAATACTGGAACTTGTGGTAAAAACTGAACACGCTTCAGTCTTCTCAAGCTTTGTATTTTTCTTTTTTTGTATAACCTAATTCAATTTTTTTTTTCTGTATGGAGATTGAATTCAGGATCATTTTATCTCTGAGCTAAACCCCCAGCATTCTAATTTTTCTTTTTTTTTGGAACAGGGTCTTGCTAAATTTCTGAGGCTGGCCTTGAATCTGCAATCCTCTTCTCTCAACCTCCCAAGTACTGGGATTACAGGCATGTACCGCCATGCCTGGCTAACCTAATTCAACTTTTTTGGCCTCTCAATATTCCAATTCATAGACATTTTAGCAATGGCTATAATCTTATTTTATGGTAAGTTGTCAACCTCCTTATTTTATTATAAGCCACCAAATTTCCCATGAAATTAGGTTACTTATAAAATAGCCCATTAATTGCAATTACAGTTTAGTTGCAACATGTCCAGGTCTCTCCAGACTGTATAAAAGCAGGTTCCTTTTTCTTTTGATGTCCAGATTACAAAGGTAACAACAGGCTTTTACTTTGACCTCAGTGTCCTCCAGCTATTCCTGGGTGTCCCCAGCAAGGTGTGTCATTCATGCTTATAAGCCAGCGTCTCTAACTGCACAGATCCACTCAGTCCTTTTTCTGCTGCTCCGGCTCCTCCGGGTCTGCTTCCTGCAGGGCCACTTGGAAACCCTCCTTGCTGCCACTGCCCATCCTGAAAGCAATGCCGCTCGAGCCAAGGCCCGATCCCTTCTAGTGCTGCCAAGCATGACAGGCCTGCCAGCCCTTGGGTTGTCAGAGCAGAATGGGGTGTTATGTGCAGGCAGTGGAAATGATCTCTTCCTCCCAGCTCTGAGCTATATCTTGTCACCTGGGATCTGAAGCAACAATGCTTAGAACTGAGCACCAAAAAGGTTTCCTCACTTTTTGGCCCTCACTTCTCTAACCATTGGGTGTAAAAACAAGTCTAAAGGGCCAGGTGGGAAGAGAATCCATACCCTCCTTCAGACCTCCTCCTCCTGCCTCTCAGCCATCCCAGCCACTGCACTTGGCTGTACTCCCTAAGTCACAAAACTTCCCAACCATATCAATGCGGCACACAGATACTATTGTGTTTGTGAGGCTGGTAGCTGTGTCTAAGCTAACAGTCTAAAATTGCTTCAGCCAGCCAAAATATACTTTATGTAGTACTTAACAGTTAAAATTCTAATAACTGAAATGCATATGTGTGTGTGTGTGTGTGTGTGTGTGTGTGTATTTATGTGGTACTGGGGATTGAACTCAGGGGCATTCTACCTCTGAGCTACACCCACAGTCCTTTTTATTTTCTGTGTGGAATCAGGGTCTTGCTAGGTTGCTGAGAGTCTCGCTATATTGCTGAGGTTGGCCTCAAACCTGCAATCCTCCTGTCTCAGCCTCCCAAGTACTGAGATTACAGGCATGTGCCACCACTGAAATGCCTAATTTTAAATAGATTATGAAGGGAAATGCCCCAGAACACAGTGTCTTCCTCTAAAAAGACTAAAGCCACATATGCATTTATCATAGTTTACGAGAACAGCACAGGTGAGACTGTTTGTTGTGGGACTCAAGCAAGAGCTCCCACCCCCACGTCAGTGTCAGGCTAGCGTGTGCGTTGTGGTTCAAGGGCAAGGCCTGTGGTCTAGTGATGTTCTTGCCTGTGTGAGGCCCGGTGGTTTTGTTTCACAAGAGAGCTGTGTTTCCTGGTGAAACTAACAATACTGACAGTGGGTATTCACTGCACCCCCTCCTGTTAGGGACTTTGGGAAATAATAATTTTTTAAAGTATAGCAAAAAATTCTCTTTAGGAGTTTATAATAAAAGATTAGTAGCCAGGTGTGATGGTGCATGCCTGTAATCCCAGTACTCAAGAGGCTCAGACAGGAGGATCATGGGTTTGAGGCCAATCTCAGCCACTTAGTGAGACCCTCAGCAATTTAGTGAGACCCTGTTTCCAAATGAAAAAGAAGATAGGGCTGGGGGTGTGGCTTGGAGGTGGAACGTCTCTGGGTTCAATCCATAGTACCAAAAAAAAAAAAAATAGACAGCTGTTAGCTAGACATAGACACTATTTAATTTGCACTTAATATGAATTCTCTCCCTCAGTCCTCATTGAAGGTGGGAGCTACTACTAACTTCATTTTACTGATGAGGAAGCTAAGCCTGAGTTAAATAAACAACTTTCTCAAGGGCGCTGCAGAGCCATGGTGCAGACCCAGAGAGCCGGGTTCCAGGATCTTTGCTGTACTGTCCGCTGTACTGTCCCCCTTCCCTCCTCCCATGAAGAATCCTAGGACTGTCATCAATCAGTCAGATTCTCCTAGGTTCATATTTAATTTGAACATAGCCAAGTCTGTAAGTTTGGTGTAAAAAGGGCTTCTTCATTAACTAGCAAAAATTCTAAGGATACTCTCACCAAATTACCATGCTCTGGTTTTCTGAGTAGGAAGTTGGGTTTAAGCCCTTACATTGTTTGAAAGCAATAGAGTCTTTTAAAAAATTGTCACAAAATATATATATGTATATATCTCCAGTGACTATATATATATATATATATATATATACCTAGATATATATATATATAGAGAGATAGATATAGATATAGATATATCCCCACTATAGTTAAATATAGAAACTTGGTTTGTAAGAAACCACCAAACTGAAGCCGGGCATGGTGGTGCATGCTTGTAATCCCAGTACTTGGGAGACTGAAACCGGAGGATCCAGGTTCATGGCCAGCCTCAGCTACTTAGTGAGGTCCTCCACAGCTTAGTGAGACCCTGTTTTAAAATAAAGAATAAAAAATAGGGCTGGGGGTGTAGCCTGGAGGTAGAATGCCCCTGGGTTCAATCCGTGATACCGCAAAAAAAAAAAAAAAGAAACCACCAAACTGTCTTTCAAAGTGGCTGTATCATTTTGCATTCTCACCAGCAATGAAGAGAGTTCTTGTTGCTCCACCTTCTCAACAGTATTTGGTGTTCTCGGTGTTCTGGATTTTGGCCATTCTAATAGGTGTGTTGTGGCATCTCATTTTTGTTTTAATTTACATTTCCCTGATGACATGTGATGTGGAGTATCTTTTCATGTGCTTATTTGCATCTGTACATCTTCTTTGGTGAGTGTCAAAGTCTTAGGTCCATTTTTCAAATGGGTTCTCTCTTTCATTTTATTTTATTTCATTTTTTTCAGTGCTAGATATCAACCCCAGGGCTTTCCACATGCTAGATAGACCACTTGCCTAGCATGCACAAGGCCCTGGAATTTGGCTCTGTGAGTCTGAATCCTGAGTTACATACCCAACCCTAGGTTTTCTTATCTTTTCTTATCGTTCTTATTGTTTGTTTTCTTATCGTTGAAATTTAGGTGTTTATAGAAATTTGGGAATAGAGGAGATTTTTACTAGCATGTTAAGAGCTAGATTGTAGTAACTGCAAGTTATTTTTTCTAAATTTGATAATGTAGAAATCTATTTCTAGCAAAATAACAATAATAGTGAAGGATTGTTTTCCCGTAGGGAGAACTTTTAAAAAGGGCCAACAAACCTCTGATAATTCCAGTGGAATAAAAGTTTGGCCTGGGGTTGAGGATGTTGAATTGCTGATGAAGATTAGGTGGACATTCACGCTAGGTGATGAGAGACAGCACAGTATCATGGTAACACACGTGGAAATTGGAGTTCGGATTCAGTGTTGCCATTTATCAGCTTTATGACCTTGGGCAAATAACTCAATTTGTCTAGGTGTCCATTTCCTAATCTGAAAAATGGGTGGGTGGGAGCGATAATATTACCTACTGTTATGGATTGAACGTTTGTGTCCCTCAGAATTTTTATTTTGAGTCCTAACTCTCAGTGTGGGTATATTTGGATGTGGGCTTCTAAAGAAGTAATTAGGGTTAAATGAGGTACTAAAAGTGGGGTTCTGATCCCATAAGATTAGTGTTCTTATGAGAAAAGACACCAGAGAACTCATTCAGACTTTGTCTCTGAGGAGCACAGAGGACGGCCACATGAGCACACAGTGAGAGGGCGGCCATCCGCCACCCAAGTGGAGAGCCCTCACCACACACCAGCCTCGCCAGCACCTTTTGGGCTTCCAGTGTTCATATCTGTGGGAAAACAAATGTCTGTTGTGCAAGCCGTCTGGTCTGTGGTATTTTATCATGGCAGCCCAAGCTGACAAAGGCACCTATCTTGTATGGTTGTTGAAGGATTGGATGATTTGAATCTTAAATGTCCTCCAAAGGCTCGTGTGTGAAGGCTTGGTCCCCAGCCTGTGATGCTACTGGGAGGTGGTGGAACCTTAAGAAGGTGGGGCCTAGTGGAAGGAAGTTAGGTCTCTGGACGTGTACCCTCGGGATATTGGGAGCTTCCTTGGCCTTTTCCTCTTTCACTTTTTGCTTCCTAGCCATCATGAGTTGAGTAGCTTTGCTCTACCATGCACTGCCCTCCATGATGTTCTGCCTTGTCACAGGCCCAAAAGCAACAGAGCCAGCCAACCATGGACTAAAACCTCTAAAATTGTGAGCCAAAATAAACCATTCTTTTTTTAAAGTTTATTTTCTCAGGTATTTTGTCACAGTGATGGAAATCTGACACACACACACACACACACACACACACACACACACACACACACACGTGAAGAGTTCCACACAGTGCTTGGCACATGGGAAGCTCTATATAGGGGTTACCTGGTATTGCTGACCTCAGATCTGTGGTCTTGGGATGTTGCAGCCAGTGTGTCATACAAAACTATATGGGCACATACAGTTTTGAAAACATATTTGAGAAACCAATATAAAATTAATTAAGTGGGGGATATTTTCATTCTAAAGTAAATTCAACAGATAGAAGTGAACATGCCAACCTAGGTTAGGGCCAACATCTCATTACTTCCTCCCTTCCTCTACCTATCCTTAAATGTTTGGAGTCATATTAGCTCAAAAACAGGCTCTCTGTTCCCTTCCCCCACAAGTAAAACCTCAAACCAACAATAAGTAAGCTGCAATGGGTCTCAGGGGAAAGAGAAGACAGAACAGGAAATGTCTGTACAGATAAAGGAAGCCTGTAAAACCTAGATGATAGTTGTAATTTTAGGAATTCCAATATGAATGGCATTAAGTTGAGCTCCATTTTTAAAATAGTAGAGACCAGAATGCATAAATATTAGTCTTGAAATAACTGGGGATTTTTCCTCTTAATGTATTCAACTTACACATATTTGGATCCTTTAGTTTTCAGATAATGATTATGAAAATAAGTTTAAGATGGGAGAATCACTCATATGAAGGGTCAGAGAACCATGAAAAAGTAACTGCCTTCAAAAAATATTAAAATATATTTTCAGAGCCGGGCGTGATGGTGCACGCTTGTAATCCCAGTACTTTGGGAGGCAGAGACCGGAGGATCCGGGTTCACGGCCAGCCTCAGCTCTCTTGCTCTCTCTCTCCCTGTCTCTCTCTCTCTCTCTCTCTCTCTCTCTCTCTCTACTTAGTGAGGCCCTCCGCAACTTCGTGAGATCCGGTTTCAAAATAAAGTATAAAAAATAGGGCCGGGGGTGTAGCGCAGAGGTAGAACGCCCCTGCGTTCAATCCCCGGTACCGCAAAAAAAAAAAAAAAAAAAAAATATATATATATATATATATATATATATATATATATATAGTTTCATTTCCAAAGTATCACCTTTACAGGGGAGAAGTAAGAGTTGGGGAATCAGGGGAAAAAGAAGAAAAAAACCACTAAAATAGAAAAATGAAGAAAATAATTAGAAATAAAGAGAAAAGAGGAAATTTTTTAAAAGGATAAAAAGAGAGTTTTTAAAAAATTGGTTCTATAGATTTTGAGGGGCTTTTTTGACAATGTCATTAGTAAGATGGGGGAAAAGAACAATTTTCTCCACCCTTTGGACATTTTAATGAGCTCATCATTCTATGTGTATGCCCCTTCTACTGCCCAGACCCTGGAGAAAACAACCTTTGGCCTTAGTCACAGATATCACAACCTTCTGGGCTCAGAGATGTCGCACTTGGTCTAATTTTGACAGTAAGCTTTAAACTGGTGAATAATAGTCCCACTTCCTCCTTCCCCTAGTGTGTGGATGGGTAAGGCCATGTCTGAGTTGGTTGATTCCATCTTGTCCACCATCTGCTGCCCTGAGATTGGGGCTACTGTCCCCACAGGACTTAGGTCTCAGTAGAGGTCACCTGTGAGACTGTGGCATTTAGGACCACACATGTGAGGAATATGACAGACGAGTATGACAGATATCTTCAGTTTCCCTCCTGTCTTCTTGAGGTTCTTCTCCAGTAAGGACATATCCTTCTAGGTGTTTGTAGTTCAGCAGTCGAGAAGGAAAGTTTTAATTAATTCAACCAGTATTTATTGAGCATTCACTAAGTGACAGGCATTGGGGATACAGGTAGGCACTGGGAAAGATATCAGAGTCTCTGCCTCCTGAGTCTGCAGCCAGGAAGGCAGGAACTATCCCTCACCTTACTGTATTTTATGCCCCTCTGCCCTTACCAAATGTGCTCACATCTTCCAATACACCATGTCCCCTTTGGACCCTTCCACTGGACACCATGCTTGTATGTCAGAAAACTGGAATTAAAAAGAAAGAAAGAAAAGAAGTCTTTGATGTCTAGGAAATAAATAACCTGAAAGGCAGCTGTTGCATTTCCCCATTTATTATTTTTTTGTTTTAGAAAATAAACCTTAAACATTATTTCACTTTATCTTGACCTTCATGCAAGCAAAGCAAAATGACAAATTTGCTCACCTTCTAACCCAGGAAAGAATTCTTTACAGTAAGGACAGCCTTCTGGTGGAAAGTTCGTTCTCTGAGTTTCCATCATGGCAACCTTTCTCCCTTGTAGCCCACCTCCTTCTGAGTTTCCCAGGCTTGCTTGGTAATATGGACCCATCATCCTGCATAGTGTGGAATCAGGAACAGGCTGCAAATGTATGCTCTTTCCACTTGTTCCAATTACGCTGGTGCCCAGTCCCTCTTCATCACCTTCTGAGCTGGCCTGAAACTTTACCATGGCTCCTTGGTAATGGACTGTCTACCCATCCCTGGTCTACCCATCCCTGGTCCTTTCCCCCTTATTTCCCTGCTGTTACTCACCAGGAGAGCACTGACTGTTTTAATCATCCCACCCTTCCCAGCCATCTTAGCCAAGAACAATGAAGATCCCATCTACCTGGCTAGGGACCCATTTAGAGAAGTACTTGTAACTTGATCCTGGTTAATAAAATAAGAGGGCAAAGAAGTCAGGTAAGGTGGCACATTCCTGTAATCCCAGTACTTAGGAGGCTGAGATAGGAGGATAGCAGGTTTAAGGCCAGCCTCTGCAACTTAACAAGACCCTGAGCAACTTCATGAGACCATGTTTCAAAATAAAAAATAAAAAGGGCTGGCGGTATATCTTGGCGGTAGAATGCCCCTGGGTTCAATCTCTAGTACCAAAAAAAAAAAAAAAAAGATATAAGAAAGACTTGCAAGTGTTTCCTTGCTCTCAAAATGACACTTATGAGAAGAGAGACTGTTTACAGCTACATGTGGAACACGGCATGGTAGCAGCTGTCTAGTAACCTTCACCAGGCTAGCTTGGGGACAGAACTGACATGAGGACAATGGTAGGGTAGGAAGTGGGGAAGAATTTTGGTCCTCAATTATGAACGTTGAGCTGCTGAATCAGGGAACCCTAGGACTACCCTACTCAAGACTTCTCATTATATAACAGTCCCTATTTTCCTTACTGCTTATATCAGTTGAGCCAGCATTTTCTGTTACACCTGAAGGTCTCAGGATTCAGCTAGCTATGTCCATAAATATGGAAGCCAGAGAATCTCAGCCAGTGGTCCTGGGTAGATTTTGGTTTGGCTATTCTACAATTCCAGGAGGAGGAAAATGACAGGATGAGAAATTCATGTAGTGGATTTATTTGCTTAATTTTATTTAGATTTTTTATTTTGAAGCCGGGCGTGGTGGCCCATGCTTGTAATCCCAGTACTTGAGAGGCTGAGACAGGAGGATCCGGGTTTGTGGCTAGCCTCAGCTACTTAGTGAGGCCCTCTGCAAATTAGTGAGATCCTGTTTCAAAATAAAGAATAAAAACTAGGGCTGGGGGTGTATCTTGGAGGTAGAATGCCCCTGGGTTCAATCCCCAGTACCGCAAATTTTTTTTTATTTTTATTTTGAGATACTTGTAGATTCACATGCAGTTGCAGGAAATAAGAGAGATTCTGTGTTCCTTCACCTGGCTTCCCCCAGTGGTGACATCTTGCAAAGCTGTAGTACTATCCTTCATGTTTATCACCTGTCATACAACAAGGTTTATGTTTTTTTAGATGAATTCCATGAAATGTCATGGGCTTTACTGGGAGGAAGTTCACAAAGCAATAATCAACAAGAAAAGAGATGGGCCAAGATTCTCTGCTGGACACATGGTGGATGGGCATTCTGGGGAGGGACCTTTCCCCTTATTTTCCTTATGGGGCATGAATGAGAATAGCCCAGTGGGTGGGAGGATAATCAGGCTTTTTAAGTAACATCCAGTCTGGGGTTAGATACCAGCTTTTTATAGGAGTTGCCTGGGGAAGTGAGCTGTCTAGCACCTGATGACCTTGGGACCTATGGAAGGAAGAAACTGGTTCCAGGAGAGTTTGGGTACAACCCTTCTTGTGGGGAGAAGGTTGGGGGATCCAGGTCCCAGTTGGGTTGCTGTCTAGTCAGCCCAAATGAGCCACCTAGGTCAGTTGTCAAAAGCCCTGATCGTGGCACTGTAAGTCTTATTCATCTTTATATTCCTAGCACTTGACACAGAGCCTTGCCTATGATAGGTATATGAGCAATGTCTGATAACGAATGAATACGCTTTTGTGCCAGTTAAAACAAGCGATTTGTCATTGCTACTAGAACAAGAAGGGGAATCATAAACATTGTGGCCCACATTTCTTGAATCCATGGGTGTCCGTGCATATCCTCTCTTTACTTTGGTAAAGCCTCTTGGAAGAATCTACAATATGCAAAGGCTCCCTGGCTGGAGCGCGCCCTCCTTCTATTCAATTCCAGCCACCTCCTTGCAGCGATGCAAATCAAGCCAGTGTCTGGAATCTGTTATACCAGCCTGAAGCTCTCAGTAAAGCTCTGCAGGCGACAGCAACGCTGGAATTTCCCACAGCCGCTCCCAGAACAATCTTTTAAAACTTTCAGGACTTCAAATTTGATACGGAGCCTAATGGGAAGTTAGCTGCTGCTTATGAAATTTTGAACGAAAACAGTTTGGAAAATGACATCCCTTACACAATTTTCTTGAGACAGTGTTTCTAATCTTATCACTACTGAAACCCCCTTTTAAGATGATTCCCCACCCCATGGAATCCCTGTTTTGAGGGATTTTGTTTATATAATAAATATTAATGAATTTATCTTCCCAAGAGGAAGTCAAGGAGTCAAGAATTATTTTTTTTTCCTAACTGAAGTTCATCCTTGAGGCTGTATTCTGAACAAACAAGCAACTACTTTTAAATTTCCTGAAAAACTAAAGATATCTAGAGGAATTCTCATCCTCTGTCTACGCTGCCTCCTCAGACATTTGTTATTAATTTCTTCAACTGCTAGGATTCTAGGTATTCTAGGTTTGAAACTAGGTTTGTTCTGGGGGCGCCAGGCAGAGAACATAGAATCAACAAAAGCCTGTGATTTCTGATATCAATTTGCCCTTCTAATAGTAACAGGTGCTCAACTGTGGCAATTACTCCTGGCTCAAGCTCTCCCTGCCTAGGGAGGACTAGCCCCAGCTGGGTTAAGATGGCACAAAAAGATGAAATAAGCAAAGGCATAGTCGACACCTCTTACCTAAGAAGCTATCTTCTTCTTCTTCTTCTTCTTCTTCTTTTTTTTTTTTTTTTTTGGCACTGGGAATTGAACCCAGCGGTTTTCTACCTCTGAGCTACACCTCCAGCCCTTTTTATTTTGAAACTTGGGTCTCGCTAAGTTGCTGAGGATCTTGTTAAGTTGCTGAGGCTGGCCTCGAACCTGCAACCCCTGTCTCAGCCTCCTCAGGTCAGAAACTGTACTTGGGGATACCGAATAAATTACTTGTCTCGTCTAAATGAATCTCTCCACCATGGTTTTGCTCCTTATGTGGTACAAAATTGTCATTTGAGGATGGAGAAAAAATTCTCGAGCAAGAGCATTACAAAACACTCGATAACTTTTAATATTTTCTAAAAGAAACAAAGAGTATTTTTAATGAAAATAGTTTCACACATTGCCACAGCACTTTTGTGGGGAAAGATTCAAATAAATAGGAGCTTGGAAATCTGACCTTGGCTGCTACAAGAATAGAGAGAATCTGGTACTTCTTAATTTCCATTCAGGTTCTCAGTGTTCCAGGAAGCAGTTTGCTCAAGTTTCTTCTCTCCATTTAGCTCCTCTGAATGCCCGGCTTCAGTGCCGGGGCATTGCTGCCAAGGCTCCTGCTGGCACATTCAGCTGCCATTCAAGGAAACAACCTTCCACACCGCCTCGCACTTGGAAGTTTGTCTTACAGCATAAAACAGGTGGAAGGACATTCTGCCTTTAGAGTTCTCCTGGCATGCCTTGCTACTTCTATTGCCTAATGCCAAGAATGACAACAATCTTTTGTGTATGTTTGGGGGGTGGGAAAGACCAGATATTACTGTGAACAGCAGTTAACTTGCTGTTCAGACAAGATTCCCAGGGCAGCTATTATAACTCAGACAGCAAAAACTAACACTTGGCCCTGTTGCTAGGATGGATTGATGGACCCTTTGGACAAATCACTTAAAAAATTATGTTCTTGTGATACTGTTGAATCGACTATGGCTACATATAGGTAACTGAATATTTCCTGGTATTCCTTCCTAACAAGGAAGTACAATAGGCAAATTAATCATCTAGGGTTGTGTTTACACATCCATTTCCATTTTAAGCATCTGCTTTAAGTTATTATCTGTTGGGAAAAATTTGAGCTGGCACAAGATTTGCAATATGTAGCTACAATCGAGACAGGTTTACCTTTTTATGTGTTGACACTTACAATTTTACTTAAAATAATGAATTAGTCAACTTCACAATGGAATTATAAATTCTAATTTCTGAACTTGCCAGTTGTTTGTTAGCCAAAGAGTTTAACTCATGCTTAATTTTTAGTCTTGGCACGTGCGTGTAAACACACATAAACTTTTTATTTGTTCATGTGGAGAAAATATTGTTAGTATTCAAATGGTAGTTATTTACACTGAAGTAAGTTTTCACTTTAGTGGAAGATTAAAATGTGACTGATTGAAACAAATTATTCCTGGAAAGTAAATTCTCAACAGTTACATGAATTTCAGCATTGTCAGATAAATCTCCTCAAGATTTCTTAGATCTTAATGATCTGTGTTAGTTTAAAAAAAATAGTCCTATTTTTTGGGGGGGTACTGGAGGTAGAACCCAGGGGCATTCTACCTCTGTGTTTCACCCCCAGCCCTTTTTATTTTTATGTTGAAACAGGGTCTCACTAAATTGCTGAGTCTGGCCTCAAACCTGTGATCCTTCTATGTCAGCCTCCCAAGTACTAGGATTACAGGCATGTTCCACCACGCCCAGCCAAGTTCTACTATTTTGCCTTGAACATATCCAGACCAAAATTAAGGGATTCAATTGTCCCCATTCTAGAATGAGCGTAGCATGGGCATCATTGACACAGTTAATGGTCCCATATCACCAGCAAAGCATAGAATGGAAGCTGACTTCAGCTAATGCTGACTTACATTTTAATCTGGTTATTGGCTTGCTGTTGGACAGCTGGACACGGCAGCACAGCCCTCTGGCTTGCCCTGTCTCTCTGTGCTGACCATTGCCTTGGCCTACCTCTGTGCCTCTTCTAGTTTCTCTTTCATAATTGCCTCCACCTTCCTGAGTCAAGCTCAACCTGGCCTCTGCTGTTGTACTGGCCAGTCTGGTCTGCCCTGCCCAGCAGCTGCTACTCACCCGGGCCAGTCTTCTCTGTCATTTTTGGTGCCCAAACAGGCACCAAACAGGAGCCTCTGCCAGTTCTGCCATCTACTTCTGAACCGATTCCTAGACTCCTGCATTTTTTCTCCTCCTCCTCCCCCTCCTCCTCCTGCTCCTTTTTCTTCTTCTTTGTGGTACTGGGGATTGAATCCAGGGGCATTCTACCTCCAAGCTAAACCCCCATATCTGTTTATTTTTCATTATTTTAAACACAAATTTGGAACAGGGTCTCACTAATTTGCTGAGGGTCTTGCTAAGTTGCTGAGCCTGGCCTTGAACCTATGATCCTCCTGTCTCAGCCTCCCAAATGCTTGGATTACAGTTGTGCCCCACCATGCCCAGCTCTGAGGTATCTTCTTTTGGCATCACATTTTTCTTCTACTGGGGCCCAAATCAGCAACACACTTGCTTTCTGCATCTCTTGACAGTTCTTGACTTGTTGGCAAGCACTTGCATTAGTCCACATATTGATAAAGCCAGACGGCGAGTTAGACTCCTGGCTGCATCACACTGATCTTGGTCCTTCCTCCACCCCTCTAGAGGTGGCACTGATGCTTGATCTCACGGGGGTTCCAATATTGGCTTCCTCCTCCGCACTCTTTCTTGGAGAATTTTTCCCCCTTGCTGCCTTGAGGTGGGGAGCATCCTCCCATTTTTGCTTTGATCTTACAGCAACAGTGATGCCTCCTGCCTTCCTTCTTATTACCACCTCTGAGCCAGGCCAGCCCAGCAGGTTTCCAGCCTGGCCCAGTTTAGCTGGATGCTCTTGTTACCACCTGCTTATCTACTCTCCACAATTGCAGCACTTTTTGGATAGGTTGACAGTGTAGTTTCTGCTCACCATGCTTAGGGCTTAAGGCAAAACAAAAAAACAAAAACAAAAACAAGCCCAAAAAACCAACCTACAGATCAGAGTAGACATGGCTAAATTAAGTGGGGGAAATGAAACTGTGAGAAAAGAGAACTGGGAAAGCAAAGGAGATGAGAGAATCTAAGTGTAATTATTAGTAGGAGTGAGAATGAATAGGAGTGAAATGGAAGACTGGGTGGAGGGTGATATTTAAGAACAAGAGCATATTAAGAGGCTGTACTTGACCATGTATCCTAAGAGCCCTGATGTTTGACTCGTAAGATCCCTCAGCAACTTAGCGAGACTCTCAGCAACCTATGAGACCCCGTTTCAAAACAAAATAAAAAAATAAAAAGGGCTGGAGGTGTAGCTTGGAGGTAGAATGCCTTTGGGTTTAATCCCCAGTAGCGAGAGCACGCGCGTGCACACACACACATGCACCCATGATGCTTTACTACAGACTTAACAGACATAGTTTAACATCCCATTCTATTTAATGAATAAATGTCCTAGAAGAACTAATAAGAATAAATTTAAGAAAGGAAGTTCTTTAATTCCTTAAATATGATTTGTGTAGTCCATGGAGGGTAAGGTTGACACATAGACCAGAGAAGGAAACCTATAACTTTAATATGAGTTTAACATAATTTTATCATATCACCAAGAGATTATATAATTGCTTTCTATGAGTATAAAAAATCTTTAGGAGCAATGCATTAAAAGATTATATGAAAGCCGGGCGTGGTGGCGCACACTTGTAATCCCAGTACTTTGGGAGGCAGAGACCGGAGGATCCGGGTTCGCGGTCAGCCTCAGCTCTCTCGCTCTCTCTCCCTGTCTCTCTCTCTCTCTCTCTCTCTCTCTCCTTAGTGAGGCCTTCCGCAACTTGTGAGACCCGGTTTCAAAATAAAGAATAAAAAATAGGGCCGGGGGTGTAGCACGGAGGTAGAACACCCCTGCGTTCAATCCCCAGTACCGCAAAAAAAAAAAAAAGATTATATGATAAGGATGGTTTCCCACAAAAGTACAGTGCTTCTTTCTAAAATAAGGCAATATAGGGCAACTCCCTCCCTGGTAATAAATTAGGAATTTTTTCAATCCATGAAAAAAAAGAGGGGGGAGGAAGCTGTTCAAAGGCAAATCATCATCACAATCTACTTCTCATGTCAATTTATATATATTTTTCAAACAGCATTGGTGAAAAAGAGTTGCTTAGACAATTACCAAGACTTATTTTCACAGCCTTAGCATCTGTGTTGTCTACACCCCTGATCATACTGTAAAATTTACTTCAAGGTAAATTATGGTTTAAAAAGGATTTCCTGTACTCTCTTTTGAAATTATGGACAGTAGTTGGGATTTCCGTGGGAGGATGAGGGAGGCGAGTGGTGGCATATCTTGTATTACTGTAAAGTTTCCAATGTTATAAAGAAGACTATATATATGTATTGTGGTACTAGGGATTGAACCCAGGGGCATTCTACCTCTGAGCTATGTCCCCAGCCCTTTGTATTTTTTTATTTTGAAAAACAGGGCCTCACAAAGTTGCTAAGGGTCTCGTTAAATTGTAGAGGCTAGCCTCAAACCTGCTATCCTCCTGTTTCAGCCTCCCAAATACTGGGATTACAGGCATGCGCCACCATGCCCGGTGGAATTTTTTTTACTGCATCCAACTATTTTACAGACTGCTAATAGTTGATATCTATTATTAGAAATTTTTAAATCCTCTAAAGTGACTGATTTTTACTTTCTGAGAGAGGATTCTGTAGGTTGCAGCTTTAATAATAGAGCCCTATCCTTGCAATAAAAGACCCAGGAATAGTAAGGGAAATTGCCAAATAATTTGCAGGTGATTCCAACACTATATGCCTACAGTGGTACTCCTTATAATTCTCCTACATACAGAGTTTCTACAAATGTGATAGTGAAACTGCATACTGAAGTGGATCCCCATAAAGCAAGAAGATCAAAATCAATCAGAGGAATAAGGGAAAAAGCACACGGAGCCGGGACTATCACTAAGGACTAAGAAGTAAGTAGATAATAGAAGTGAACAAAATGTGTGACGAAGGCAAATTTATAACTGTATTCCTATGTAGAAACGTAAATGGTTAAGCATACTGTTTTGAAAACTGAGTCTTTGTGCACCATGCACATTCCTTATCAAAGCATTATAATAAAAATCCAATTCACACAGCAAATAAATTTCTACTAAAGTATATGACCTAAAACATATTTTGGCCTTTATAATTTTTATTCATTTCACAATGAGACCTTGGTAAGTTTAATCAATTACCAATGGTAGCAGAGTTAGGACTAGACCATGGGACCACAAAATCCCAGCACAAGCTCTCCCTCCCTTATCTCACAGCAGCTGAGTGATGCACTCACTGGTCTTCATAATGTGTAGAAGAACCTTGGGGAAAATTACTTACATGGCTCAAATCACCTTCAAAAACTGTACAATAAAATCTAAGAATGTGCCTTTTTTCTTCATCAGTTTTTTCATGATAAACAGAAGAGATTAAATCATAGCTGTTTAAAAAATGCAATCCTTCATTCTCTCCATTAAGATGGTAAATTTTTGTGTGGCCAAACTGTCCAGTGAATAAAGCAAAAGTAAGGAAAATCGAGCTCCAGGCCTAAATCAAAACAATTGAATGTAGTAAAATGGATAAATTTTTAAAAATATGATTTTACGTGAAAAAAGCAAATTGAATAAGGAGATGGGAAGTACGGTGCTATTTTTATAAAAAGTTAAAACAATGGGTTGGGGATGTAGTTCAGTGGTGATTGTGTGCTTAGCATTCATGAGGACCTGGGTAAATCCTCAGCAAACCCCCAACTTCAACAAAAAAGTGAAAACATTCATGTGTGTATATTTTACTTACATATATATTTGTTATATATATGATATATATATGACATATATGTGATATATATGATATATATGACACATGTATGTGATATATATGATATATATGACACACATATATATGATATATATATATATATGTTGTCAAATGATAAACCATGCGTGGAATGATAAACGGCAAATCACTAAGGTGGGATGTTGGAGAGAGGGACCAGGAGAGAAGAGAAGAGATTTCATATGAACCTGAAATATTTTAAAGGTTTTAAAGAATATCCTCAGTGAAGAGCTCTGAGAAATATGAAAAATATTGACTTGACCTTGCTGGATAATGAGTACTTGAAAGTTCACTGTTTAATTCTTAATGCTTTTCGGTACTCTGGGATCATGCCATGATTAAAATAAAAAGAAGCAAAGAATTAGTGGGATCAAGTTGCAACCGGGGGGAACCACATATTTGCAAAAATACACTAGATGTTTAAGAATATATAAATAAAATTTTTATCTAAAATTGTATTGACCTAATTCTATTTATGTTTGAAGAATATTATAAATGTAGTCCCATTCAATACTATGCAACCCACATGCAAGCTGATGTCCTGTGGGGTCTAGCCACTGCACAGAATCTCACTGAAAGACAAACAAACAAGCAAACAAACAAAGCAAACATAAATATGTCTGATCCCAGAATCTTTGGAGATAAAGTCTCTGTGGAGGATGTGGCTGCTGCCATTTGGGTCCCACACTGTGGAAATATCCTGTTTTTGACAGGGGAGATAGTACTATTGACATGCTTGATAGCCAGAAAAGGACTTTGATCCACCTGAAGGCTATGTGACACGACCACAACGTTTAGAGTTATGTGCAGATTTATCTTCTCTTGGTAAGATGGTAGCTGAGATTTACCCTCTCTCTCTTTCTGATCAGCCCATCAGATCTTAATCTTCCCTTGGGCACAGAACTCTATGAATCACAGAATTAAATGATTCCCCAACCTTATGACCCAAGATCCTATATTATATCTTCCTCTTCTTCTACCCAAATATATCTAAAACTATGTATTCTCCAGCTTGGAACAGTATCTTTCTTGATAATTCCAGTTTCTCACTTGGAGTTCTATCATCTACACCAAATTCTGTGTTTAATTACTCTATTTATAGTTTGTAGAATCAAAAATATGTTCTCTAATTTCACTGTTGTTTGAATTAAAATTCTTTTCATCTGATTCTACTACTCATTAGTTTCCCTGAGCAGATAAGTAATCAGTTGTATAGTCAACATTAAATTACAGTGAGTACTAGCTCAAGTTTTCCATTGTATTAATATTTAGAGGCAAGTAAAACAAATAATTTGTATTAAATTTCTAGAATTAATTTTCTCTGATAGAATGATTCAGAGCTAAAGTAGATTTAAAAAAAAAGCAATGACTTTCATTCAAAAAATTATTGACTAGACCTAGCAAATGAAAGGGGCCCAGCAAAGAAAAGATAAAAACAGGGATGGGAAATTACATAAGAAACCAAGACCACAGAAGAAAGTAATGGGTTTGGAGTGGAGAAATCAAATTATCAAATGAAAAGAAGGCAGGATGGAAAAAATTCATCCCAACAAATTGCAAATTTAATGGTATCCAGAGGCTAAGTTTCTAAATTGTGGTTATTTTCAAGGTTTAGATCTGTGTGATCCCAGGAAGAGTCAGGCTTAAAGATGCCCAACCCAGGGACCAGTTCTATATCTTTGAGGGGAATTTCTTTTTCTTCTGTGCATTTGCTCTTACCTGACACAATGACATTCCTTGCCACCAGCAACGTAGTTTCCTACTTTCCAAAGGGAGAGGATACTATATGCCTGTCTCATGGTAACTATCCTTTTCTTGAATTATTTTATTCTAGGCCTCTTAAAATGGTAGCTATGAAAATAGCCAACACGTACAAATGAAAAATTGTTTCTGATTTAAAAACTGGCATAGGAAATGATGGGATGGTAAGGAATAAACAAAGATTCCCCTCTTCTTGGTAAACCAAATGCCTAATTATCGAAGAAGGCAAGAAAATATTGCATACATGAGCAGAACTATTTCTAAATAAAATGTCCGGCATGTAAGTGCTGCATCCGTTCCTAATTAAGCATTCTGTAAATAAAGCTTTGCTCTTCATCTCTTGTTTTTGTTGGAAACTTCCATCACAGATCCTGAGTAGTGTGAAGCGGTGGAGACACCCAGCGGCTAGTGTGGGTACTGCAGCAATTGCACTGCACCGGGCGCTTCTTCGCTTCCTGTTTTCGACGTGTCCATTTCCTCTTGAAAGTATGACGTTAAGTATCTCTACATCCAAATTTTAAAATGCAATCGTAAATACGAAGTCCGCAAATTTAATATCGCTCACAAATTAGGCCTTATCCTAAAAGATGAAAGAATTTGTGAATAAGCAACATTATAAAATAGTATAAAAGAAAGATACTCAATCCTTCCTTGCCTAGTTTAGTTTTAAAAATTATAGTATTTTAAAACATAAAGGAAGGTAGGTTCTTTTTTTAAAGTTCTTATCTTGATTTAGGAGATTAACACTTGAAACTCAAAACTTAAAACTTGAAAATATCTTAGTGAGACCCTGTTTCAAAATAAAGAATAAAGCTGGGTGTGGTGGCGCATGCTTGTAATCCCAGTACTTGGGAGGCTGAGACCAGAGGATCTGGGTTCGCGGCCAACCTCAGCTACTTAGTGAGGCCCTCCGCAACTTTGTGAGACCCTGTTTCAAAAAAAAGAATAAAAAATAGGGCCTGGGGTGTAGCTCAGAGGTAGAACGCCCCTGGGTTCAATCCCCAGTACCGAAGAAAAAAAAAGAATAAAAAATAGGGCCTGGGGTGTAGCTCGGAGGTAAAATGTCCCTGAGTTCAATCCCCAGTACCACAAAAATAAAAAAAATAAAATAATAAAATAAAATAGGATTGGGGATGTAGCTATTAGGTAGAATGGCCCTGGGTTCAATCCCCACTACCACCAAAAAACAAACAAACAAACAAACAAAACAAAACAAAAAAAGCAAAAAACAAAAAAAACCCTGAAATTGACAACAAAGAAAATCATTTGCATTTCAAAATGTCAGGACTATGTAGGGAAGTGGTTGTTCTTGTAAAATGTGCATTTATTTTAAAAAAGGAGAGAGAAATAATGCCAAGACTTGCTGCTGAGTGAAGGAATGAATGAACTTTAAGAGTTTTAAAAATAAGCTGGGCATGGTGGCACATGCCTGTAATCCTAGTACTCAGGAGGCTGAGATAGGAGGATCACAGGTTCGAGGACAGCCTTAGCAACACAGCAAGACTCTCAGCAACCTAGAGAGACCCTGTTTCAAAACAAAAAATAAAAAAATCTGGGGGTGTAGCTTGGAAGTAGAATGCCCTTGGGTTCAGTCCCTGGTACCACACACACATAAATAAATAAAAATAAAAATAAATAAATAAAAATACCTTTTTTCCTTGTCAAAATATTAAAACAAGTTCATTTAGAAATATTAGACAATATAGATAAACAAAAAAGGTCAAATGCCAACCACCCTTAATACTTGGGTTTATGTGTTTCCAGACATTTTTCTTATACACAGATAAATTTTTAAGTAAAGAGGGATTTTACTGAGCGAATGCTATGGTTTGTATTATGGACCCCACAGCCGCATAGTTAAAGGCTTAGTCCCCAGCTTGCTGGTTTTGGAAGGTGGTGGAGACCATTAAGAGGCAGTGCCTAGTGGGAGGCTTATGTCACTGGGGGCATGCCTGCGAAGGGGACTGTTGGGACAATTCTATCTAATCATACATTTATCTATACAAAATTTTAAAAGATGTACAGCATTCCATTATATGAATATGCTATCATTATTTAACCAAACCTTTACCATTGGGTCCTCCCTCTCTCCTTCCCTCCTCCCCTTCCTTCCTTTTGTACTAGGATTGAACCCAGCATCATTCTACCACTGAGCTATCCTCCCTTCATCAATCCATCTATATCAATTAAAAAGGAAGTTAGTTACTTCCCTATAGAAAAAAATTGTTTGATTTCTCTGTTTGGCTTGACAAATAAGGACACTAAGAATCCTTCAATGAGATCTGATATATGGAAGCCATAAGTCTTGAAGATGGAGGCTTGAGGTCACCAGTGGTCATTTTTCCTATTATGGAGAAACCCTCTGAGGAATGATACCAATTTGTCATTGGGAAATAGAGGAAGATGGGGAAAGGGAAGTCCTGGACCCAGCCATGCCTTTTTGATAGCTTACTACCTCTTCAAGAAACTGAACTGAATGACATATTTTCAACAAATTACAAAGTTTTGGATGACCATGTATCTTATATTAACAGCTTGACTAAAGCAAGTTAAAATAAGTACTATCAAATTCTTCCTTTCATTTCAAACTCATTTTCAAATTGATTTAAAAATACAATGGCAAATGTATAATGAGTGACAGAATGTTCAGATCCTTTAACTTTGTAATTTATTCCTGGCAACATATTTCAAGAATAAGGGCTAAACTTTCATACCATGATGTTTATAGGAAAATTATTTTAATAACAAAAAACTGTGAACCCCCATATCTAACACTTGAGAAAGGAATAAAAAATCATGGCATATTGATATATTTTGAAACTCCAGCACTAATAAAAATGGCTATATAAAAATAAAAAAATTTACAAATACATTTTAAATCCAAAAAAAGATTTTCTAAAATTGTGTATACTAAGCTGGGCGTGGTGGCACACGCTTGTAATCCCAGTACTTTGGGAGGCAGAGACCGGAGGATCCGGGTTCATGGCCAGCCTCAGCTCTCTCTCTCTCTCTCTCTCTCTCTCTCTGTCTCTCTCTCTCTTTCTACTTAGTGAGGCTCTCCACAACTTCATGAGACCCAGTTTCAAAATAAAGTATAAAAAATAGGGCCGGGGGTGTAGCGCGGAGGTAGAACGCCCCTGGGTTCAATCCCCGGTACCGCAAAAAAAAAAAAATTGTGTATACTATTACTTCAACATTATATATAAATGAATTGATTATAGGTATATATACATATGTAATGAAAATTGGAAGACATTATGAAGAAATAAAGATAACTGCTGCCTTAGGATAATGAGATTATACAATTGGACTAAAGTTTTGTGGAGGCTCCTGGGGATTGAACCCAGGGGCATTCTACCTCTGAGCTACACCCCCAGCCCTGTTTTATTTTGAAACAGGGTCTCACTAAGTTGCCAAGGGCCTCACTAAGTTGCTGAGGCTGTCCTCAAACCTGCCATCCTCCTGTCTCAGCCTTCCAAGTACTGGGATCACAAGTGTGAGCCACCACGTCTGGCTTAGATTAAAATTTTTTGTAAAGTTACAAAGGTTTTTAAGTAAAAGAAAATAATAGCTGACACAAGAATCCTATGAAATAATCTAAAAATAATTTCTGCTGATCAATCAAAATGAGATCATGTCTCCAATTTAGAAACCTTCACTCAAAGCTAAAGCAATTTTGAAAAAACTGAAGGACCAATATATAAATGATGAGGATTGAAGAGTATCTTTCACATGAATGTGAGGAAAGGCCAATTTAAACTGAGATTTCTTTTCTTTCTTGAAGTTTATTTACTGCTATAGGTTCCTTGGTATCCTCACAAGTCTAGTTAGTTTATAAAGAGGATGCCTAAAAGTTTCCACATCCTGATGTAGTAGCTGTGAGCTGCAATTTTGGGGAAGAGTGAATAAAAGATGGTTGTGTTAACCAAAGAATGACTTTCATGGGCACAAAAGAAAAGTTCCAGGCACATAATAATCATAGGAGATTCCAGTCATATGCGCAATAACAATTTACAATTACTATAGTAAAATACTGAGTTTGGCAGAGAAGTAACTAGCAGGAAAATGGCCTGTGTTATGGCCAATCTTTACATGAGAAAGAGATAAGAGTTAGATATAATACTGAATCTCATGGCTGTTTTACTTTACTTTGCTGGGTGGATAACAAGCAAGTTTATAGTTAACCAGGAATGCTGCTTTCAGCTGCATGAGATTCCTAGCAGATGTCTAAAGAGTGAGGTCTCCCTGTTGCTTCTGAACTTTGTTCCTGTGGCAAATTCTGTGGTCTCTTTGCTTAACTTTTTTTGGCTACGTCTACTCAATATGACCCAGACTCTCCCAGACACTCTGTTGTTTAGTATCACACACAAGACAGAGGACATGAAATGGTTACACAAAAACCCTATAGAACTGCAGCAAGAAGTGGTGTTAAATAGAAATGAATAGACAAATACCATAAAAGCATAAGGTTTTTGTATCAACAGCTCTATCGATTACTAACTGGGTGAGCTTGGGAAAATTACTTATCTTCTCTACAACTCATTTTCCTCTTCATAAAATAAGTATTGTGATTTAGTTGATATTATTTATTATTATTGTGCAAAAAGGATTATGTGGGGGCAATAATATAAAATAGTCAAGGCATAATGATATCCAGCCTAAGGGAGTTCACAGTCTAGTAGTGAAGGAGATAGACTTATTGAAGAAATAATTCTCATATGGTCAATAAAATATTTGATTTTTCATGAAATCACCCAGAACACATCTAAGGATGGGCCAGGATAAATCTGAATGTGGGCCTCAGGGTTGGGATTCAAAGAATTCATCACATAACAACACCTAGCATGCTCCGTGATTGTAATAGGCCCTCCACTGATGTAAGGTCCTTTGTCTTCATGCCGGAATGATCTTACACATTCTTGCAAAAGAACTGTGCGTTTTTTGCACTGGGTAGTATCAAAGTTGTGAAACATAAACCCCTTCAGGGAGATAAACTCCTGCATTCTTTAGGAATGAATGTTACATACACTATGCTAAAGAAATCTGTCCTACTACTATCTAAACCCTGTAATTTACTAAGTTTCCTTTGTCAAAGCTAGCTTGCTTTTTCAGACACAAGCTAGTTTATAAACTCTAGGGAGTCCTGAATAGCAATATACAAAAGAAAGAAACTAAGAAGGGGGGAAAAATGTGAGCTCAGCCAAGATTCTTCTCCAAGAACTTTGGCCTTTTCTTGTGGCCATTTATATAACTATTTAAAAATTGTTATGCATGTTTTTGAACAATTTAAGAAAAAAAGTGTAAAAATCTGTAATGTTTGGGTTGTTGAATGCTTAGAATGAATAAATGAAGTAGGTTTCTGGTGTATGGTCTTTAATGTACTTAACTGTTATTCCCCCTTTCCTTCCCTTGCCAGTCAAAATATTCGGTTATTCTGCTGGTCTTAGATCTGGCCTTAGAATTTTTTTTTGTGTGTGTGTGTGTGGTACCGGGGATTGAACGCAGGGGCGTTCTACCTCCGTGCTACACCCCCGGCCCTATTTTTTATACTTTATTTTGAAACTGGGTCTCACAAAGTTGCGGAGGGCCTCACTAAGGAGAGAGAGAGAGAGAGAGAGAGAGAGAGCGAGCTGAGGCTGACCGCGAACCCGGATCCTCCGGTCTCCGCCTCCCAAAGTACTGGGATTACAAGCGTGCGCCACCACGCCCGGCCTGGCCTTAGAATTTTAACACAATCAATTAGGAAGCTACTGATGAGGTAGAATAGAAAAGACAGAAATATTAGGCAGAAAGGAGACATTGGGAAAACAGATTTAAAACTTTGAAAGTTCATAATTTAACTCCACCCTATAGGATGTGTTCAGTCAGGCTTAGAAGCCTTAATGAGTCCACACCCTTAATCACAATGGCTCCTCTCCACACCTGAGATGCTTAATGTAAATAGGATGGGTAAAGAGGACAAAGGACAGACCCCCCCACTGCCTATCTGTTGCCAGGGAAACAGGACTCAGAGGAAGCCCTGCCCTCTATTGTGCGACCCTACCTACCCCCTCCTATAAAAGAATTGCAAAAGCACACGGAGGCTCTCTTGCTCACCTGGATGGATGGACGTGTGCAGGGAGACTCACTCTCCCTTTCTTAGATGACCCCCAACCTGTATCCCCACCTTTCTTAGTTAACCCCCAACCTGTATCCCCACCTTTTTAAGTTAATTAAAACCTTTGCCTTTTCTGATGGCACGTGTTGAAATTCTATTCATCATGGAAGCCAAGGACCCCTCAGAATTAGCATGTTCCCCCATGACAGTACTACATCATGAAGAAATTGCTGTGGCTACTAGAAGTGAAATGAGAGGGTACAGTGGAGAGTGTGATGAAAAAGGACAAAGTTGTCCTCAAAAGTGACATAGTGGGAAGTCGAGCATGGTGACACATGCCTGTAATCCCATTACTTGGAAGGTTAAGACAGGAGGATCCCAGGTTCGAAGACAGCAGGTTCGAAGACAGCCTTAGCAACTTAGTGAGGCTGTCAGCAACTTAGTGAGACCCTGTTTCAAAATACAAAATATATAAAGCCGGGCGTGGTGGCGCACGCTTGTAATCCCAGTACTTTGGGAGGCGGAGACTGGAGGATCCGCGTTCGCGGCCAGCCTCAGCTCGCGCACGCACGCAGGTGCACACGCTCTCTCTCTCTCTCTCTCCCTGTCTCTCTCTTTCTCTCTACTTAGTGAGGCCCTCCGCAACTTCGTGAGACCCGGTCTCAAAATAAAGTATTAAAAATAGGGCCGGGGGCGTAGCGCGGAGGTAGAACGCCCCTGCGTTCAATCCCCGGTACCACAAAAAAAAAAAATAC
>PVJS01017391.1:0-36218 GCA_004027185.1 Glis glis
AGCCCTATTTTTTATACTTTATTTTGAAACCGGGTCTCACGAAGTTGTGGAGGGCCTCACTAGGTAGAGAGAGAGAGAGAGAGAGAGGAGAGAGAGACAAGGAGAGAGCGAGAGAGCTAAGGCTGGCCGCGAACCCAGATCCTCCGGTCTCCACCTCCCAAAGTACTGGGATTACAAGCGTGCGCCACCATGCCCGGCTATGAAAAAATTTTTTGATGAATTGGTTTAAATTCAATCAAGCCAGGCGTGGTGGTGCACTCTTGTAATCCCAGTATCCCAGTACTTTGGGAGGCGGAGACCGGAGGATCCAGGTTCGCGGCCAACCTCAGCTGGCTCTCTCTCTCTCTCTCTACTTAGTGAGACTCCGCAACTTCGTGAGACCCGGTTTCAAAATAAAGTATAAAAAATAGGGCCGGGGTTGTAGCGCGGAGGTAAAACACCCCCAGGTTCAATCCCTGGTACTGCAAAAAAAAAAAAAATAAATAAATAAATAAATAAATTCAATCAAATATGCACTTAACTATGCTTCTCTCACATGTCACTTTTTTACTTTGAAGTAAATAGCCTCATTATTATTTAAACTATTTTAATTATTTTAATATTAGAGTTGGGGTATGGAACCTGAGTTTTTTCAAAATGCTAGTAAAATGAGTTTATGTTTAAATAGAAAAGGAATGCATTTATTAATCAGAATTTCATTGGTTGTAAAGTAAATGTTTTGTTGGGGAAGAATTGTAGAAAATATTTGCATACATTAAACTTGGCACTGTAATGTTCACTGACTGCACTGAATAATTTGTGAATACTAGACTTAACAAACTTTCAGAATATAGAACTGTAATCACAATTTTTACATAGTCTTATTTAAAATGTAGCCTTCTCCTCTGGTTATGTTATTTTTCTTGCAAATTAGCATGACTGTCTCAGCAGTTGAGACATGAAAATTTCTTATCTGTTTTTAGTGTGAGGATTAGAGCAAATTCTGGTTAAAACTGTGTATAATGACTATGATAAGATCTAATTATATAATATGATTAATTCTTATTAGCAAAAATCTGAGCCATTATGCCATCTATGGTGTATTTTAATTAGAGACACATTTATCTTAGAAATAAAACTATTAGCGACTTCTTTATAAGCAGGCCAAAAAAAGCTAGCTATTGCTGGAAACAAAACATTTAACATTACAAATACATTTATTCTGTAACTATGTTTCCTGTTTTTGTTTTTTTGTCATAATTGCCTTAAAATTTTATCAACAAAATGGAGGTTAGAAAGATTAGATGATTACCTGTAGTGTTAGCAGAAATCTGTGAGAGCAAATCTCTATCTTTGAACCTTATACATAAACTTGAACATTGCTATGAAAGCATAGACAAGAATGCAAGGATTCACAATTTGAAACCAGTCCTGCTAGTATAGGGGACTGGTTTGAAAAACATGAAAGACTGGTTTCCCCAACCCCTTCAGTGTTCAGAAACACTCACTATTGTGTTTCAATGTAGGCAGAAACCTGTCCATTTATTTTCAATACTGCAAACATATTATGCTTCCTAAATGTTATTTATAAAATAAAAGATATAACAAATACCAACAATTTGTTTAAAAAACAATAAGGACCATGTATGTAGCATACATAAATAAAGTTAAATTGTCCTTAAATATTTAATGAGGTAATCATCTTAATGTGTATTATCTATTAGCTGTGCTTTGTTACTACATGGGATTAGTTTAACAGATACGTGGTAACAATTCATAATAAAATATATCAAATTGCTTTATTGACATTTATAGTCATTAAGTTCTCTGTGGCTTATTTAAGTCTGCTCAGAAGTGAGACCCATGTTATTCTTTCTTGGAGGACCCACCCCACTGTGCAGGGAAGCTTTTCTGTCTCTCTAGTTCCTATTTCCCTTGGCTTAAAATAAACTTTCATACTACCCCCCCAAAATAAGTAAAGAGCCAGAATTTAACTGTATGCTTTTCCTGAAGGATGAGAAACAAGTAGTTAGCAATGTCATATAACTGTTAAGATTCCAGGGATATAAGTAGATATAATATATACTTCCATGGTAACAATACTGTACTACATTGAATTACTATGTATGTTGCATTACAAATACTAATGAAGTTAAAAATAAGCATAACAATGTGACAGTCTTTTCATACAGAATGAGATATTTAAGATATAAACTTAATATACGAAGAAAATTAAAGTATCATATGCTTTAAATTATAATTTAGAATAGTATCTTATTTATATAGGAAAACATTGCATCTGTGATTTAACAAATTGTTATATTACTTTGTTCTCATATTAAATTTAAGCCATTGAAACAAGAATAGAAATAGCTCCTTTGCTATATTTGATTCCAAGCCAGAAACTATTTAAATTTTATATCCAGTAAAATAATCTTAGAACAGGATTGGAAAGTGTTCCAGTTGTCATTGTTGCGACTATAATCTAAAAGTGCCCCAATTTGGGCCTGCTTGCAGGGATTATGACCCTGCCACAGATTGCCTGGCTTCCCAGGTCTTCCTTTGAGATCTGGGGGAAAGCCTCCATGGCCCCCTTTTTCTAGAAAAGCCAGCATTACGTGGGCTCTGAGATGGGCCACCAACAGAAAAGGTAGTCACACCTCCTTAACCATTGCCACTGGGGCCTTTTTAATCAGAGCCCCTGGACCCGCTCCATCCAGGTGGCCATTGGCCCCAACTCCATTTGCTGCCTCCATCACTGCCATTGCTTCCTCCTTCTTCATTCCTTCCATGTTGTCATCTCTCTGGGCCTCAGCTTTACACATGCCTTTCTGGCCAAACTGCAAACCTATAAATTCTGTGTTACTTTCTGCTCCCCAAATTTTGTTTACAGTTTGCTGAATGTGGACATCAATATTCTTAATTCAGCTTGGATATCTTGCTGTTTTGATATTTCCTCCACCAGCTTATTTAGCCCATCCTCTTTAAATTTGGCCTCACACAGTTTCAGGACATGGGCAAAATGCAGATAAGTTATTTGCCAAAGTGTAGCATATATGGCCTCTACTCCATTTCCCTATGGAATCCTGTTTGCCATCCAAAATCTCCTGAACACATTTTCTATCATCCGCCTTTCAAGCCACATTCTGGCCCTTCCAATTTCCTCTCACAAACCATTTACAAAGAGTAACAATCCACATGTCAGACTTAAAAATAGCAGCAATCCCACTTCCCTAGTACCATTTTATGTTCTGGTCAGCTCTCTTACAGCTATAATATAAAAGACTGACCACATAACTTAGAGGAAAGAAGATTTATTTTCTTCTGGTCTCAAGTTCAGTCCATGTGAGGCCAGGGACTGTGGATCTCAGGGAATGGGGGTGGGAGACAGAGAAAGGGAAAGCACATAGACTGGTAGGGCCACACCCTACCAGCCCAGGCCAGGACCCACTGCTGGGATTACAACCCTCATGACTCAATTACATCAGATCCAAACATTAACATTAGATGAATTCTTTAGAGGACATTTTATATCTAACTATAACAGAAAGAATACTAAAAAAAAACCACTTGCTTTGAAGCATGTATGAAGTATAACATATGATTAATAAAACATTACAATAAAATATTTTAAGAGAAGTCTTTAGGGCTGGGCGTGGTGGCGCATGCTTGTAATCCCAGTATTTGGGAGGCGGAGACTGGAGGATCTGGGTTCGCGGCCAGCCTCAGCTACTTAGTGAGGCCTCCACAACTTTGTGAGACCCAGTTTCAAAATAAAGTATAAAATAGGGCCGGGGGTGTAGCTCGGAGGTAAAACACCCCTGGGTTCCATCCCCGGTACCGCAAAAAAAAAAAAAAGAGAGAAGTTTTTAAGTGTTCAACTGTGTTGTGTATTAAACATTTAAATGCTTTGCTACTCAGCCAACTGAATAGTAGACACAAAATTTCCTTCTCTTGATTTTGGGCTGGCATCAAAGAACTTGTCCAACAGGATAAAGTCAAAATAACTGACCTTTTGGGAATTGTAAGACTCTGCCTACTGGGACCTTGAAGCTGGGCCTCAAACTATGAAAAATACACTCTCTCTAAGAGTGCTGAGCTGCAGTGTGTGAATTTCAATTAATCTGTGGCTTCAGTGAAGTCCAGCCCACCAGCCTTTCCTCCACAGTGCACACCTGAGGGTGTATTACCCTCTACTCTCCATCTTGCTCCACCCTTTTTCCTCCCTGTACATGTTATTGAGATTAGTAGTGATACCTTCAGATATGGACATAACTTTATTTGAACTGTTTCTCTCCTCTATTCTCCATATTTTCTCCTCATCTTTACCTTTCCATTCCCATTATACTATTCTCTTGGTCTCTCTTCTCATTTTTCTAAAGTCCTTTTGTTTTTTATTTTCCACATATGAGAGAAAATATATGCCCCTTAACTTTCTAAAACTGGCTGATTTCACTTAGCATAATATTCTCTAGCTCCTTCCATTTTCCTGCAAATGACATAATTTTGTTGTTCTTTATGACCAAGTAAAATTCCATTGTGTGCATATACCACATTTTTTTTATCCATTCATTTGTTGATGGTCACCTAGGTTGGTTCCATTATTTAGCAACTTGAGGAGTATCAAATACCCAGAAATTGATCAGAAACTTTTCAACTAGTATAGGAAAAGATAGGACCAACTATCCAACCCATAGCCACTGGTAGTGACTTCCTCAATAAGACCCCTAAAGCTCAGAAAATAAACCTAAGAATCAACAAGTGCGATGCCATCTGAAACAGATGGATAAATAATATATTGTTAATTATAGGTATTTTATAACAATGTAAATAAATGAATTATTAGCTAAAATGATGGAAGGGAAACTAATTTAATTTAGTAAAGGTATATCACAAGTATAGAGCCAGGAGGTTCAGAGTACATACAGCTCTTTCACTTGATGAGTAGGCAGGAGAAATGATACCATGCTACTAACACCTGAAATTTACTAATGTTAGGTTCTCACAAAGAAAAAACAAGCAAACCAGCAAACAAAATTCATCCTTGAGAATAGAATCCATATCATGTTATTATGCAAATCATTCCAGAAGTTGCTTTCTACATTTTCTAATACACCTAGGTAAAATAAAGTTATAAATAAATGTATTTTTTTCTGGAAGGAGAACTTTGTACACAGCCTTCAAAGGATTCCTCTTTCCAACTAAATATAGACAATTTTTGCCTTATAATTTAAAACTATAGTATAAAGTTGTAATAAAATATTTTCTATTTATTTATTTATTATTTCTTTATTCATTTATCCTAACCATAATAAAACTCTTGGAATTAGACACTAGACTCTCACTCACAAAGCAATTGTGGCACCAGTTCATATGATTTGACTCCCTAATGGGTGAAAAACTGATAGCCTGGTGTCATTTGAGAATAGCTGGGTTGCAACATGAGAAAGAAATCTTAAATTTAAGGCACTTGGGGCTTCTCTACTGTGGAAGGCACATCCTTTGAAGAAAAAGAGAGAGAAATCTTTCTCTGGTATAAACAATAAAAATCCTTTCTGAGGAGAGGATAACATCCCTGTTTAATTACCATTTGGAATACAAATAACTGTCTGTAAGGGTAAAACAGAGAACAAACAAAAAACCTCCAGATCAGTACACAGTCTGTAACTCCCCAGGCTTATTTTCTATTAAGTCATTCTTTTATCTTGGTTATCAATATTTGACCATGCAGAAATATTAAAGCATTCACCAAGAGTTGTCAACATGCTTTTGTTGTGTGTGTGTGTGTGTGTGTGTGTGTGTGTGTGTGTGTGTATCCAACTAATAGCAACAAAAAATGACAATAATTAGAGTAGCAAGCACTCACACACTGGAATTAACAAACACTGTATATAAAATTGTGTACTTCAATATTTTTAAAATTAAAAATTGATTCAAAACACAAACACTGAATTAGACAGTATTTTAAAAAGAATAAAGGGAAATTGGAAAAATATCCAAGTCAAACTTACAGAACTAAAAATTGTGAACACTAAATTTTTTAAATGAACATATTGAATAGCACATTAGATGGATTAAAAAAATCCTTAAAGATAGAGTGGAATAAAATTTTCTAAAATCAATACATAAATAAAAATATAGAAATCAAAGTTAAATAAAATATAACAATTTTAGTTGGCACTCTATGATTAGGTCTAACAGTACATTCAGAAGAAGAGAACAGAAAGAGGGAGAAGTGATTTTGAAAAGATAATGACTGAGACTCTTTTTTTCTGATTTGGTTAAAAGCATAAATCCATAGAGTATAGAAGCATAGTCACTATGTTAAACACGCTATTCTTTTATGTATTCTACTTAGCTTATGCAACCCCCCTTATAGGAATGCCCTAGCTTTCTGTCACATGCTGTCAAATCCCAATCTAAATTCTAAGATTTTATATAAGGCTTTAGTTAATTATATTTCATAGGTAGAAATGCTTTGAATTCTACAATCAGATTTGTTCATACTGGTGGACTGGAAGTTGTGTTAAACCTGTATAGTGTATCTGGACATGAGTCATAGCCCTGTATAAGGCCGCAAGTCTCTGAGCCACTGTATCAAACTACATGTATCTTTGGAATTTATTTATCCCTTAATATGAATGGATGCAATATTGAATTAATAAGTTTCCTTATACTCATATCAAGTTATAGAGTTAATCATTATTTTCAGATTTTTGCAGTTATCATTACATCTGCATGTGGTCAATTCAATTCAGTATTTAAGATTTCTTCTGTTATTTAGTGATTCTAGAAGTGAGTTCAACAAGATTTACTAGCAATCAATGCCAAGAAGTTATTTAATCTTTAGCAATTAAGTATTTGGATTGATTTTGGCTACAATTTTATTTGAATTACTGTTTTTAATTTTTCTTTTGTAGCACATCTTATCTAATCCTAAATATCTTTTATGTAAATAGAGATGGCAGTTTCCCTTCTTCTAAACCATAAACAATGTTTCTCAAATAATTTTGAAGATAATGTTCTTTATATTCCTTATTTGATGTTAGTTTAATTGAATGCTCCCTGGCTAAGATCTAAAATCCAAGTATTACCTAGTGATTCCATCACTCATTGACTATGTTATCATGGACAAATTATTCCCTCTGAATTAAAGTAATAAACTTTATGTATGTGTGAAAGTCTTTGTGCCGACTAATACAAATTACTGATTGCAAACTTTTTTCAAATATTCCCTATCATTTGTTTAATTGACCCCCCATTTTTAATGGGAGAGGGGATTTTTGCCTTCTCCTCCCTCTATCCCTCCCTCTCTCTCTCTCTTTCTCTCTCCCATTCTGTGTGTGTGTGTGTGTGTGTGTGTGTGTTAGGGTGAAATTAGAACTGAAAAAAGGAATACAGGCAGATAGAGGGAGACTGAGGTCACATCTTAGAAAGGCTCAACAAAGACAAACTCTCTGATGAGGTGACATTGAGTAGAGACTTGAATCATGACACTAGGTGAGGAACTTTGTTCAAGGTAGTTTAGCAAGCAGCTAGCCTGGATGAAAGGTTATACACAAAGGCAGAGAGGAAAGAGGCAAGCAAGACAGGAGAAGAACGAAGGTCAACAGCACAGAGGGACCTGTGGACCACAGAAAGGATGTGAGGTTTTGCCTAAACATGAAGGAAAGCCAGAAAGAGTCTCATAAGTCATATTATCAAAGAAACATTGGATTTAACTTATAGTTATTTAAATTATTGAGATTACTGAAAGGAATATTCATGGAAAGAAAACAATTTCTCCTTTATTATGCTAAAACACTTAATTGAAATTTAAACTTGATATATTTTACTCTGGTTTTCATCAGCTAAAACAGACTCCTTTAATAGATTGATTTTTTGCCGGGCGTGGTGGCGCACACTTTGGGAGGCGGAGACCAGAGGATCCAGGTTCACACCCAGCCTCAGCTCTCTCTCTCTCTCTCTCTCTCTCTCTCTCTTTCTACTTAGTGAGGCCCTCTGCAACTTCGTGAGACCCGGTTTCAAAATAAAGTATAAAAAATAGGGCTGGGGGTGTAGCGCGGAAGTAGAATGCCCCTGGGTTCAATCCCTGGTACCACAAAAAAAATAGATTGATTTTTATACAAAGTTGTATTTTACTTGAAGTGTTTCAAAGCTTTTTTCTTTTTCCTTATTTGGTTTCATATTCTGTTATACATTCCTTAATTTTATAATAAGTAATGTTTGGTGCTAATAAGACCTATTTTGGGTATTTAGTTTTATTTTAAAGCATAGTTTTCATTATTCCACTGCAAGATAAGTAATTACAATAATTAAACACCATTTATTGACCTCTATGTTGATCTTACTGAAATTTTAAGGATTCCATAGAGGATAAGTTAAGAGTTCTCATACCTATAATTCATGTGAGAGTTACTGCAGGGATTTATTGAATTTGCTTTATAGAGATAGGGCAATCTACTCTCTACCAAAAACATAACATTTCTAGCCAGGTGTGGTGGCGCATGCTTGTAATCCCAGTACTTGGGAGGCTGAGACAGGAGGACCTGGGTTCGTGACCAGCCTCAGCTACTTAGTGAGGCCTCCGCAACTTAGTGAGACCCTGTTTCAAAATAAAGAATAAAAAATAAGGCAGGGGGTGTAGCTCAGAGGTAGAATTCCCCTGGGTTCAATCCCCCCCGCAAAAAAAATTAAAGTACCACAAAAAAAAATTAAAGAACAAAAAGTAGGGCTGAGGGTGTAGCCCGGAGTTAGAATGCCCCTGGGTTCAATCCCTGGTACTGAAAAAAAAACATAACATTTATACTCAGTAGCACACAAATATATTCTAAGAAATACCAGTTCTGTTTAAGACTATATTAGTTTTCAATGACATGACATTGAATTTTTCACTCTATAATTATTTACAAAATATTTTCTGTGTTTTAAACACTGCCAAAAACATTGAAGAATAACAAAATCTTTTCTCTCATAGAGATTACATACTTCATATTTTAAAAAATAGATTGAAACTATTTTTAACTCACTGAGGAGGGTATAGAACATGTTTCTTCATGGTGCTATCTGCCACTCAGATTATCCATAATGAATTAATGAAGAAGAACTTCATTAATAATATGTTAATTATAGTATTCAATAGAACATATATTGCATTCTGAAACAGCAAAAATTTCATTCAGAATATGCTCATGCCTGAAAAATTGGCAATATAAAATTACACCAGTTGTGTGCTTTTATGTTAGGAAATTATTCTAGACAGCTTCCAAATTTGTGTAATACACATGGATCTTGATTCACTATATATGGTGACATATTCAATGGATTCGGATTAACTATTTTAAATTCCAGAGGATTTTGGAGAAAAAAAACAATGGTTCTGTGGTATTATAGATGATATAAAATACATAAAGTTCTCAATCAATGGAAAAGGGATTATAGAAATAGCTTGTACTTGATTTTATTAAGCAGGTGGTTAAAACTATTTTGTATTTTCATGGGTTTAATATATACTTTCCATTTTCATGTACTGACAGAAATTATTATAAATAGTCCAGGGTAGAGCAATTAGGAAAAGTAATTTATCCACCCTTGCATTTTATTAAGCTCTAGTAAATTCAAATTAATCTTAAAGAAAAGTATTATAATATCAAATACATAATTTCTCACAAATAAGATCACATAAGGCCTTCCTCAACATTCTATCTTAAGTATCAATACTACTTCAATTTCTGTATTTTAAATATAAATGTGCCAATGTTTTAAAATCATTATTTTTATTCTTTATTTCTGAAATTAAACACAGTAAGAAAGTCCCAATTCGAGAAGGATGGAATGTACTTATTTCATTCTTTTTATTTCTAATCTGTAGTTGTTATCCCTGAAAACTTGAGTATAGAGTTATTATGTTGTAAGTGCTTTAAAATTCAAGATATGTACCCAACTGAGGAGCCCAGTGATGGATGAATGGATAAAGATTAGATTATAGCAGTGAGAATGCTGACTGTGGCAATCTTACAGAAGGAAATGTTTATTTTCTACTCATGGTTTTAGAAGTTTCAGTCCATGGTTGGCTGGCTTCACCGCTTTGGGTCTGAGGTGAGGCAGAACATCATGGAAGAATGGTGTGGCAGAGGAAACCTGCTCAGCTCATGGCAGCCAGGAGGGAGAGAAAAGAGGAGGACGAGGAGGAGGAGAAGGAGAGGCAGCAGTCAGGGACAAGATACAGTCTCTAAGTGCAATTTTTTGTAGACAATAATTTACATTCAGAAGTGTACTCATTTCTGGGAGAGCAGAAAATGATACATTTCATAAACCTTCTTCAAAGGAAATTTGTGAACAGATTTGCCACCTAACTTACATTTATATGACAATTAAATGGTGTAAATTAAAACACACACACACACACACACACACACACACACACACGTTTAAAGCTGGATGTGATGGGCACATCTGTAATCCCAATACTTGTGAGGCTAAAACAGGAAGATCAAAGTTTGGAGGCCAACCTCAGAATTTAATGAGACCCTCAGCAACTTAGTGAGACTCTGTTTCAAAATAAGAATTAAAATAGAGCTGGGGTATAGTTCAGAGCTAGAACTGTAGTTCAATCCCCAATGCCACAAAACAAACAAACAAAGAAAACACATTTAAATATATCTAAACAAATACATATTTAAATAAAAAATAGAAGCAAGATCATTATCTACCTGGAATAGGAGCTATTAGGGGTTTGAATAGCTGAAATGAGTTACTATTTCTATGCATCATGGAAAGAGTCATTCAATTTCCAAAACTTAAATACAAAAGCACTTTTAATAAAATGTTATTCATAAGTATATTCTCTGAAAATTTCTGAAAAATTAATGATTATGAGTGAAAAGTACTAATTATTTTAATCAGTAACAGGTGTCATGAGTGTGTGCCAAGAGACTACATTTTGGGATAGAAAATTTGAGAAATATGTACGTGTCATGCTTTACAAAATAGACGACTTTCTGAAAAAGTGCATAATCGAAATGCTCTTGAGCCAAGGATCACTTATAGATACGAAAGGATTTTCTATTTGAAATGCAATATAGTGCATTCCTTATGAAGCAAATAATTTTGTTTGAGCAAAAATGATTTCCCCTTTGCTTTCATTATAACTATGGATTTCACATACTGGTTTATTTAAAGAGAAAGAGACCCATTTTGCAGAAAAATAAAATGTATGTCAATTATTTATATAAACTACTCAAGATAATTCAAGGACATTAAATTAGTTTCAATTAACCAAGGTATTAACACTGTAATTGAACTAACCATGAAGTCATTCTTATGTATGCATTAAGCAAATTGCAGCACTTTTGCACATGAACAGGTTTAAAACCAAAAATAATAACATTATTATTATTATCATTGATTATTATTATTTTCTTCAGAAAGGAGTTTATAATTATTTTTGGAAAACAACTCAAAACATCTAAAATATTATTGCTTTGTTAGCAATGACTAAGCCTTAAATTTCAGGGAGTTCACTATATTTTCAGATCTATCTGATGAAATTAGCAGAAAATATAATTTTGAATGATTAGTATTTTATCTTAAACATGCTTTTGAATTCCTTGTAGTTATTTGACTTATTCCACAGTTACTAACAATCATGAAGAGTTCCACTTTAGTAGGGTAATACAGAATTTCTACATCAAGGTAAACCTCAAGCCTACTTACATTAAATATGGGAAACCCAGTGAAGAAATCTGCTGTTTAAATTCAGGTAAACAGCACAGAAATGTTTAATCTTCTTTTAGGCCTTTGATAAGTCTAATTAATTAGAAATATGGAATATTTTTTGCTCTTAGTATCATAAATACTTTGTATTCCCTAGTTTCTCTCATCTACAAAAAGTAAGAGATTCACATTCTATTCACATTTCTATTAGATGAATAGAGAAGAAAAGTTTCCTACATTTTCCATTTAATTAAGTCTGACTTGTTTTTAAAGGAAGGCTACAGTTTCTGATATTAAAGTATTCCCTGTAATATTATTTCTACACTTTCAAAATACACAACATAAAAAGTCTATGCTTTCAAGCTGTTATTATTTGCTAATTTAAACATCATTTTAATTGCTTTTAATCTGCATGTCTTACTTAACTTTTAAAATTTAAAACCAGAAGACAGAAGGATCATATATAAAGCCAGTTATATTTGGATCATTAGATTAATGTGAAGAACAACTCTCTTTATATTACCTATTATGGTCACATCAAAGAAAAACTTCTATATGTGGTGTTATAGTATTATTAACTACTTTTATTTTTTATGAAATTTCATCAACTTTGAAGTTGATGAAATTTAGTTTTTCATTTCTTCAAGTAACAGTTTACTTTTAATCCTCACCGTGATTAGTCTAAAATATTGATTTTAGAAAAATGCTAGTAAATTATAAATGTATTAATATGAGTATACATTTGCTCAGAATGGTCATATCGTTGTTAGGGAGGCAAATCAAATCTTAAATACCTAGCTTTTACTCACCTGGATCTTTTCATTCCTTCTCTAATTTTGCCACTAGTTAAAGAGCTATTTCTGTTCTGCTCAAAATTTTACTTATATTTTCACAAAATACTGATAAACCTTACAGTAGGAGTTATAACACTAAAACTGTTGTACTCAAAACTCAAAAACAATCTCACTTCCCTCTCTATAGAAACTTTGTGAAACTTAAATTACAAAGTTAGCTTTTCATGCCACATTCTTATAGTTTTCAATGTCACCTACAACACTTTTTCTCTTCAACCTTAATCCTGAGAACTATGGCTCAGATTGCAGAAACGTTTACAGTTGAACACCACATGTTTTGTTCTTTTCCTGTGCAAACTACCTTGATGTGAAACTTTTTACATGAGCATGTCTTGAAGTTGAGGACAGAAAAATATGAAGAAAGGCAGTGCAAATTCAATTCTTCCCTAGTGATCAGACCATGACAAATGAAGCACTTTGCTCTTGTCAGAGAGGGAGGACACTTGTAACTCTTGAGAACCACTCTTAGAAATTTCAGATTAGCTCTAAATTAATAGGAAGAATAACATTCCTAGGCCTGAAATATTTTAGATTTTTAAGATGAAGGTGCTTTATTCCCTTTTTATCTTTATTTCTGAGTTTTTAAAAGTATACTTGCACAATTATAATTTTGAATTTTGTTGTGTAGATATGCCTTACAAGTTTTCTAAGAGTATTCACATGTTATTTTTAGATAAAAATATTAAGAGCATATGTAAATTGCTATCTTCCTCACATCTGTTCTATGGATAATTTTATATTTGTTAATATCTATAATATTTGAAATCTGTATATTTCAAATTGTATTATTTTTTTCTATATTCCAATGAAATTATTGGAATTTCATCAAAGAAAACAAGTGGATAGAAGTATTACTAATTATCTCTTATAAGCACACTGTTATAATTTATGTAAGGAAAAATAGAACCTTGTAAGAATAATGGTCAATCTCAGTCATTTCCATCAATGCAAGTAATATAGACATATTTAAGCATAAGAATAAGGTGCTATGGAGGTATATTGCAAACTTTACTAGCCTATGTTACATACTAACTGTATAGACTGCACAACTTTAAAATTATGAAATTATGTACTAAAATTTGTGATTATTTTGGAATGATGTTACATATTCATTGATTTCAGGGCAACAACCTGTTCTAGTCTTTCTGAAAAAAATTCTAGGTTATAGCCAACTTGAAATCTCTACATTTAGACTTGATTTTCCAATCTACACTTGCAGCTTCTAATCAGCCAGTTTTCTCTGCCTAACAATCTTTCCCCAGTTGATTTCCCTTAGCTCGAAAATTGTATGTTATGAGCAGAGCCTTTGACCTGGCAATAGACTCTTAAAGTTCAGACTTCTTATGGAGTAGAGAATATAACAGAAATACAAGAAGGAATCTTTCCAGTCTGAAACTTATCCTTCCTGCTGCTTTTAAACCATCTGTATGTAACTGAGTGAGGCCTGCCTGGATGTTATGGAAGTAGCATATAGATTTTAGACCTAATAATATTGCCATCAATATTTATACAATATTATGCATTGGATGCAATGCTATGTGATGTTAAATATACAATGTGAAATATAAAATACACAATGTTAAGTGTAAAATGTCAGCAATTTTATTTCATATATACGCACAGACCTATTATAATTTCTACTTTTAATTTTCATTAATTATTTTAAATGGATTATTTGATGAAAAACAGATTTATTTCTTCCCTTCCTTCCTTCCTTTTTAGGGGTGGGGGCTAAACTGAAGATTGAACCCAGGCTGCTTTACCCTTCCTAGGCAAATGCTACACCACCAAACTACATTCCAGCCATTTTTTATTTTTATTTTGACACAGAGTCTTGCTGAATTTCTCAGGCTGGCCTCCCATTTGTGATAATCCTCCTGCCTCAGCCTTTTGAGTAACTATAATTATAAGTGCATGCCAGGCCAGATTATTTTCTATAGCTGGTTCATTAAAGAAATTGACATTACCACTGGGGGGAAAAAACTATATTGCTTTGTTTGACCACAGCAGAAAATAATAACTAAGATAAAACAGAATTTAGATGACTGTAAAAGTAATTTTGAAGATGAAAAAATTCACAGCTAAACTTCTATATTGAAATTCACTATACTACTACCATCCAAAATGGTCCCTATTTGTTATGTGTGACTAAGAATTTTTTCCAGTGCTGGGGACTTAAACCAGAGTTCTCTACCACTGACTGTTATGCCCCAGCTCTTTCTAATTTTTATTTTAATATAAGGTCTCTCTGATTTGTTCAGGCTGACCTTGAACTTGCAATCCTCCTGCCTTAACCTCCACTGGGATTACAGTCATGTGCCACTATGCCCAAATAAAATTAATTGGGGGCGGAGGTTCCTGAGAATCAAACCCAGGACCTCAAGCATGCTAAGCAAGTGCTCTACTACTGACCTACATTCCCAGTCTCCTTTAATGAGTATTTAAAATGTATTTAGCCCAAATCAAGACCTGCTGTTAGAATAAAATTCTCACCAGATTTCAAATAGTATGAAAAAAGGACTTTAACATATCTCAATGTTTTATATTAATTACAAGTGGAAATAATCTTTTGAAAATATTTACAAATAATATTAATTTCCTCGGTTGTTCACTTTTTGAGAAATTTTAAAACTACATACCTGGCTCACATTTGGTTCTCACAGAGTATCTTTTAGAACATACAACTCTAGACTAAAGCAAGGACTTGGTAAGATTATAGTAAATATTTCTCTTATTTCTCTATTGACTTCCAATTTCTTACATTTACCTTGACTATATCTTTTCTTTGACAAGTCATACTTATTCTACATTAAATCCAATTTAGTTAACCTGCATACACATATTAAAATAATTTAAATTACTTTCCAATTATTATGTAAATAATTGTACTTTGGATGCAGATACATCTTTGCTACATTTCTTTGAATGTGGCTGAGACATCTAATTAGGGGCTAGTGTTCTATTTTCAAAGTCATATCTCCATTGAATTCTAAAGAAAAACTCCAATTAAACAGGACATAAATGAGGGGAGGTATTTGGTCAAACAGAATACAATGCATTGGCTACCAATGCCAGAATAGACTGCCAACTACATAGAGAATGATAAAGATCATCACACTCTGAACCAACAAAAGTAGAAGACTTAACACTGCCTAATGCATCTTGGTATAGAAGTTGTCAAGGAAAACGCGTGGTGAAGGGCTAGTTGGAAGAATGCTCTCACTCACATACATGAGACAGAGAAAGATCATCAACAACAGTATCCATAGGTCCCCCATAACTAGTGTCCCCACCTCCCTTCTAATCTTTCCGTAGTCAGTACTATTCACCTACATGCACTCCTCGCATGCCCTCTGGTCCGTGGAGTCTGAATTACTGTACGAATAGTAGAGGATATGTCTGAGGTCATTGGCATACAAGCTTAAGAATAGAACAAGGTCTGAAGTTTCAATGTGTCTGAATCAGGAGAAGATCCACAAGGTGAAAGCAAGATAAAGGCTGTGTGGGTTCTTTATAAATTGGTAAAGAAGTGTTCCAGGTTAAAGGCTCATTGTCATGTGACAGATCAAGGGTGACATACTGTGCACTTTCTCATCATGTTTTATTTTCATCACTCATTTCGTAGAGATATAAAGATGAAAGGAAACATTTTACTTTGTGCTTCTGTGGCCATAGATATTGTAAAAAAATTTTTCACTTTCTTCTTTTACATAATCGTTTTGAAAAGTTTTACTGGGGAAATATTATTTCTTTTAAGTCCCTTAAGTGTACAGTACTATACTATATTTTAGTTTTGTTCTTAGCAGTTAGAACAAAAATAAAAACAAAAAAACAAACAAATATGACACAAAATCAGACATATGTTTATAAATAGAAAAGGGCAAGACAATAAGAATAAGATAAAATACTACAAGGTCATTCTGTGAGTAATTTTGTCATATTTCACTAACAGTACAAGATTCAAAAAATATTACTATGCTTTAAATTCTCTGTTTTCTTTATATTTTTGAGGGAGGAACTTTTAACTCTAAATAAGTATTCAATACTTTTAATAAGTGACTTCCACATATCTGGAAGTAGTTTTGGATTACTATGACATTTCAGAGTAGAATAATTTTGCTTTGAACTAAGAAAAATAGGTGTATTAAAATACTACAGGAAAAATTATCTCAAGTAATTACTCCAATAAAGCAGTATCTTATCTTTTCATATTCTGATTAATTGGATTGTAGGGCTGACACTTGATTCTGTGTGATCCTAGGAAATTGAATAAAATATTCAAGATTTTATTACTTGTGTTTTTCATGACTATTGCTTTTTTTTTTTCAATGAATTGAGCAGACACCAAGTCTGGGAAAATGGAACCAAATAATTAATTCATTAAAATAATGACTACAGGGCCCTTGTTTAAGTTATTGTCCAAACATGACCTTTACAAGAGAACATTAAAATATACTTCAAGTGAATTCACATTTCCTTCAATAGAATGTTATAAAAACAATGAATATATGTGCATTGATGTCATCACATAATCTTTTAATACTCATTCATATGATAAATTACTAAACTGGTTCCTGATGTAAATTATATCAGGAAAAGACAGATTTACTCAATTTCTGGGATAAGTTCACAGGACCTTGTGTAAGATTCAGATATTGGACTCCTAACTATATGTGTAATATCTCTGTATGTAGACTGTGAGGAAACAGATTGCTTTAGCACCTGGGTATATACTTTTTCCAATGGAAATTTTCCTCTTTTATTTGAAAAATAAATTTTCTTGTGTATATTTAAGATATAAAACATGATGCTACAAGGTACACAGAAATAGTGCAAAGGTTACAACAGTGAAGCAAATTAGCATATATATCATTATTACAGAGTTACCAACTTTTTGTGTGAGTGTGAAGAGCAGCTAAAATACACTCAGATTAATTCCATATATCATAAAATTTTAATGTCTATAGTCTTCATGTTGTACATTAGATCTCTATACCTGTTCATCCTATGTGTCTGCTGTTTTGTATCCTCTGACATACATTTGCTCATTTCCTTATCCACCACCTATTTTTAGCTTTTCCCTCCAATACAGTTATCATACGAGAAAAAATATATTTCTTGGCATAATCTTCCTTAGAGTGTGTTGTTGATGTAACAAAACTGGCCTATTCAGATCAACATAATTGATTTAAATAATTCATAAAATAAAGGCTTCATTTGTTGTACATCATTTCTTCGTTTGTCAGTAAAATTATCAGTAAAGTTTACTAATTGAAAAACATGTATTTTAGCTGTGTTTCTAGAACCAATATTCTAGAAATAAATTTCAGTAGTTAACAGGAGCATGACTATGCATATTATAATTTCAACGAGTTTGTCTCAAAGCAAAAATCTAACGGGTAACAATATAGTGGGCTTAGAAAAACTATCTTAATATTCCCCCCAAATTGCCAGTAGTTTAAAACAATTGTACACACAAATTAATCTAAACTGAATACACACAGAGTACCTGAGTATATAAAGCATGTGTGTAGTGGCTTAAATATACTGATATTTCTTTTCCTCTTGTTAAATTAAAAGTTTGGGTGGAATTGGGCCACTCAGAATTGAGAACTAATTTAGCCATGCTGTTGGGCATCTCTTATTCTATCTTTATCTTCTCTCATTTATGGCATGTTTTCATTTGTTTCTTAACATTTATAACCTCAATTTTTAAAGGTGAAAATACATGCACATTCAAGACATGAATGTGGTGGAAAAGGAAAAAGAGTTAAAAATTCACGCCATTCCTGATGATCTCCTTTTTATCAAGAAAGTGAAACATCCTCCAAAGCCCCACAGAGCTGACTTCCAATTTGATCTCATTAGTGGAAAATACTCCATACACTCCTCCCCTAAATAGAATATGATTAAAAAGGAAGAGGTTGTGGGAAAAGAGGAGATCAGAGAGCTAATGGTGTCTGCCACTTTCTAATTATTTTTATTTGCTTAAAGGTTATCTGTCACAAATCCAGCATAACTCCATAAGGGAAATATTTGCATTATGAATGGAAAAACTGGGGTAATGCAAATCTTACCATTATTGCTGGTTGCTTAGCATTTAGTTAATTTCATATAATGGGACTGACAACATTTTGGTCAGTGCATTAACTAGATAAGGCTAACAGTACATCTCATTTTACAAATTATCCTAAAATAATGTATTTCACATATATAAAGTGACATGTGAAATAATGGAAATAAGCTGTTTCATCAGGTAATAGTAGATATCATTGACTGAAAATGAGTCAATGTTACTTCTTTCTGGGCTAGTAGCATTTTAACAGGGCAGTCTGCAAATCTAAAGAAATAGAAATATTTGGGAAATTTTAGGCATTAGAAGTAATTATTAAATGTGTACAAAATTACTTTATTGTCTTTTAAGGATTCCCAAAGAAAGAGAACACTGCTAGCTTTTTAAAAATCATTTGTTTTTACCAACAAAAATTAAAGGTACACTTTGTCACATTGTCATGGATCTCAGAAAGCATGGCTTCAGTCTAGACACTATTCTACTGTGGCAGTTACTGAAGAATAATTCCTCTCTGAACATTAGATTCATCTCAAAACTGTCTCACATCTTACCACAACTGCCTAGCTCCTATGCCTCCAATTAAATGTAGTCATCCCTGTTATTTTTCTTTAATATGCTGGTATTCTTCCCTGTGCCTCAAATCATTAAATTTCTATCCAGAACACTGCTTAGATTTTATTCTCTGCCTGCTCTGCTCCCCAATTCTTTTTAACTAAGGAAAATTTCCCAGAATGTCAAGGATGTGGTCACTTTTGTCACTGTCTTGCTTCGGACAACCTACTCCAGCAATTTCATCTTTTCAGCCCGGTTTTCAGCAATTTCAGTTAGAGATATCCGTGATCAACTAACAAGACACATTATGGAGCCCCATTGTATCCTAAGTCAAAGTAGAATATTTTTCATTACATTTTCCCCTCAGGAAATTACTTCTACACCTTTTCCATTTTCAATATGATTTGTGACTAAATATTTATGGTAGCATTTTTCTTGATGCTTAAAATTAAGAAATAAAAACAACTTAGCAGAAAAAGTTCTTGATCATTTGTTACTGCTGTGTAATCATATAATATAATTTTACATTTCCATCCTTTATGCTGAGTGAGTTTATACATTTTAAACATTTAACTAAAAAAGTTAAGGGAATTTAAATGATAGTAAACAGTGTTATGGTTTTAACTTGGTTGTCAATATTTATATTCCATCCTTTATATTTCCCAAGGTATACATATTTCTTGAGAAAGTGTGTGTTGTATAGAATAGAAATGTATAATTGAGTTACTATTTTACCCCTGCTGACATTGATTTCTGGGAAAATTTACAGTAATAATTTGAACCTTGGTATCATTGAGAATGATATGGCAACTGGCCATATTTTAAGAGAAAAATACTATTCAATAGATAATAAATATGGAAGTGTATTTCATTCACTACTCTACAGTTTGGGCATGACTTGGTTCACCCACATATTTAGGAAACAACATTGAAGAGGTTGTATAGAAATGTCAGGCCTATATGGACACTTGATGTAAATTGAGGTAACAAAAATTAATCCTTTGTACTTAGAGTGTCAATATAGCTACCTACATTTAATAAATAGTTTTGGACATGGTTTGTTTCCTACATTTAATATAAATTAAATGCTATATAATTTGGGGATAATATAGTGTTATATTAGTCTTGGCACATTAAGTGAGTTTTCTGAGCTAAAGAGAACTAATGAAAATTGGTATTTTAAAATCAGTTAAGACAAAAGTCTAATAGGGACTAGCAATAATGCTTGTGTTAGTTTCTAAAACTTAATTGAACTTCTTAAGTTACTTATAGTATGTATGCTACTATAGACTACAATATGACAGTAATAATAGGATATAGGAAAAAAATTTTAAATGTGATTTTAAGACAATAAAGTTATTTATAATTGCTGTGATAACCTATTTCCTACACATCTCTATGTACATTAACAGCGGTATGCTTAATACATAGTATATATTTAATGATATTTGTTGAATTTATAAATAAATATATAAATGAATGAATAAATTGGTCAATGTTACAAATTGTGTAGTAGGTATAAATAAATCAGTAAGTTCAGTAACATGCTGAAAACAAATCTTTAACAATGTACTTTGTTTACAAGAGTACATATGCAGGACATGGAGTAAGGGAGAAAAGAGGTTACCATTTATGTTAAAGTGTGTTTCTCAACTTTGACCTCTTTGACATTTTGTACTGGATAATTTTTTTCATGCAGAGATACACTATACATTGTAGGATGGTTAGCAGGATCTCTGCACTCTTTCTACCACATGCACATAGCACCTTCCTCCAATCAAAATAAAAAATGTCTACAGATATTGATTCAAATGCACTCTGAGGGCAAAACAAACCTGGCTGAGTACCACTTTTCTAAAAATAATGGATAAATGAGTAAGTCCAGGAGTAGATGAGGTACAGGAGCATCATATAATTAACATTAATAAAGTTTAAACAATAAATCTCCACATGAAACAAAATCATATAAGTAAAATATTATAAGGAAAAAAGACATTGAAATATAAAACCATAACAGGAACATCCAGTTTCTAAATTTCTAAATCTGAGAAGTAAATGAAAGGTTTATTGATTTTTTTCTCATTTTTATTTATTTGTTTGTTTTTTTATTTATTTATCTTCAGTACTGGGAAATAAACCCAGGGGTGCTATACCACTGAGCTATAATCCCCAATCATTTTTATTTTATTTTATTTTATTTTGAGACAGGGTCATTCTAAATTGCAGAAACTGGTGAACTTGTGATCCTACTGCCTCACCATCCTGAGTTGCTAAGATTATAAAACTCCACCACTGTACTCAGCTCCCATATCTTAATAATTACCAAGATCACTAAAGATAATTTTAGAAATAATTATTTCAAATAAATATTATTTCAAATAAATTAATGATAAAATGCAAGTGTATTATTAGGGAAACAATTGCATTTTGAACAGCTGTCTTGTTTACCAAATACTTGGGTCACCTGGTTTCTTAACTCAAGTACTCACTTAGCATCTTAGACAAATCACCACTTCTCTGGGTTAAACTCTGTTTGGTTTTGGTGTGTATTTTTCCTTTTCCAGCAAACTTCACAGCGCATTAGACAATGGGAGATCAACATGCCAGTTTAATGCAGATATATTTTATCAGTTCAAAGAGCATGATACATACCATATATTTATTATATAATTGTAAGTATTTCTCCAAAAATCATGCCTTCAGCAGGGGTGCTACAATCTCCTGTTTTAGTTGGAATACTACAATTTAAAATTTTAAGTTATATTTATGTTCTTTGTTAGGAACTTTTCCTATAAAAATAATTGAGTAGGAGAAAAATATTATGACATGTAAACCATGATATCTATGTTCCTTCTCTTATTTGCTCTAAATAGTTAAATGAGGAAAATTCCAAATTTAGGCTGGTAAAGTGAAGGTAAAAATATTTTCCAAAAGTAGACTATAGAGGATAAACCTTAAATTGCCTCCAAAACATCAAAATTATTGCTATTCATTTTAGTAAAAGTAATGTAAAATTATGGGTCAACATTAATACCAAATCAAAATTAAGGAAAAAATTCAACATGTTTTATATCTACACAAAATATTATATACATATACATCTGGAGAAAAGTATTAGGTGCCCAATTTAAGTGTTGGATTACTGAATACAGCATGCTGATGATAACAGTCATATATTCATATTTTTGTTATGGAAGTCATTACTTTATAATCACAGCTGCTAAGTGCCTGGTTACTATGAATCAAGACCAACACTTCACACATTAAATGGATTTGGATAGTGAATATTTATAAGAAACAACAAAGGCAGGTCCTATCATCTTTCTCATTTTAAAGTTGAGACAGGATTAGAAATTTACCTGAATTTACAAAATGAGCAACAATAATCTCAAGTTAATTCAAAACTGATTAATAAGTCATGACATATTTTTTATTTAATAGTTTATTTCAGGGAAAATTAAAAGCATATTTTATATGGATATTAATTTAAAGGTTTAGTCCAAGACATTACTGCATCAAACAATTAAATAGGCTGAAGCATAAAATTCCATAATATCTGATTAAAAAGTGAATAGTAGTTATTGAATTTTACTTTCATGTTGTTAGATTATGAGAATGAATGAAATTAGTGCAGTCTGAAATACAAAATTAAACCGGGCATGGTGGCGCACGCTTGTAATCCCAGTACTTTGGGAGGCGGAGACCGGAGGATCCAGGTTCGTGGCCAGCCTCAGCTCTCTCGCTCTCTCTCTCCCTCTCTCTCTCTCTCTCTCTCCTTAGTGAGGCCCTCCGCAACTTCGTGAGACCCAGTTTCAAAATAAAGTATAAAAAAAATAGGGCCGGGGGCGTAGCGCAGAGGTAGAATGCCCCTGCGTTCAATCCCCGGTACCGCAAAAAAAAAAAATGAAATATAGAATTAATTTTTTTTGCGGTACCAGGGGTTGAACCCAGGGGCGTTCTACCTCTGTGCTACACCCCTGGCCCTATTTTTTTATACTTTATTTTGAAACCAGGTCTCACGAAGTTGCAGAGGGCCTCACTAAGTAGAGAGAGAAGAGAGACAGAGAGAGAGAACGAGAGAGAGAGAGAGAGAGAGAGCTGAGGCTGGCCGCGAACAAGGATCCTCCGGTCTCCGCCTCCCAAAGTACTGGGATTACAAGCGTGCGCCGCCACGCCCGGCTTAGAAATAATGTTGACTTAATACATTTAAATTATTTCAGCTAACTTGTTGTAACTGAAACAAATATTGTACATATTACTAGAGAACTATTTAATGTTTTGATAAATGTATACATTGCTTATTTTTTAAATTAGGTTAAACTTATTTATATCCTCAAACATTTGTCATTTCTTTACAGTATAAACATTCAAAATCCTTTCTTCTAGCTTTTTGAAATGTACAGTACATTATTATTATCTATAGTCACCCTAACATGCAATAACATACCAGAATTTCTTCCTCCTATCTAACCACAACTTAGCAAGCAATGATCAATCTTTCCCCAGCTGTCCCTTCACTCACAGTCTTTAGCCTCTGACAATCATCATTCTACTCTCAACTTCTATGAGATCAACTTTTATGTGTGTGTGTGTGTGTTTGTGTGTGTGTGTGTGTGGTACCCGGGATTGACCACAGGCATATTTGACCTCTGAGCTACACCCCCAGCCCTATTATTTTTTATTATTTATTTTGAAACAGGGTCTCAAAAAATTGTGGAGGGCCTCACTAAGTAGCTGAGGCTGGCTACCAACCTAAACCTCCATCTTAGCCTCTCAAGTACTGGGATTACAAGAGTGTGCCACCATGCCTGGCTGAGACCAACATTTTTAGATTCCACATGTGAATGAAATCATGCAGTACTGGTTTTCCTGTTCCTGGCTTATTTCACTTAGCATAGTAATCTCCAGTTCTGTCTATGATGTCACAAATGACAAGATTTTATGCTCTTTTATGGCTGAATAATATCACCTGGTGTGTATGTACCATATTTTTCTTATCCTTTCATTGCTTGATAAATATGTAGATTGTACCCATACCTCACCTACCATGAATAGTGCTGCAATGACTATGGGTGGGCAGATTTCTCTGACTGTTTTCAAAAATGGCTGTTCTGATTTACATTCTCACCAACAATGTGCAAATGTTCTCTTTTCTCCACATCCTCACCAGCACTTGCTATTCTTAATGGAATGAAGAGATAGTTCTCTGTGGTTTTGATATGCATTTATCTGATGATGAGTAATATTAATCCTTATAATCATGAAGCAAATAAATTTATATTTTGATATTACAGTGTCTATAAATAATGCACAGCTTTTCTTTACAAGATTATCTTACTGTTTTACTTGACAATCTGTCATAAAACTTTTTCAAGTGTTTTAACTGATATATATATATATATATATCTTCACATTATGTCAAATTTTAATTTTCCCTCTTTATTCATATTAAAGATATTGCTCATCAAGAAAATAAAAAGCAGATAGATAAAGGAAAAGTGAGATAAAATAATACAGAAATAATTAATTATAGAACATTGAACTTTTTCAGCTTTATCAAGGATATGTATCCTTGAAAGTCATTTTTTCTAAAAATATATGCAATTATTCTTGGATATGTATTAGCAAGAAAATACTGACAATATTTTGAAAATTTGTGAGCTTATTTCAACATATGGTGAAAATGTATATATATTAACCCATATTCTGCTCATATGCATCACATAACTGATCAGTGTCAGAAAATCTACTGTTTATGCTAATATTTCTAATCTTATTGGAAACTGTCAGAGACAAATATATGCAGAAATGAATTTTTAACACTAATCGTGAGTTAATGAGATTGACACTAAAAAAATCCAGTTGACTTACTAAAATAAATATTGAATTGAGAAGGCAATAATACATTTTAATGCAAATACACAGTATGAAATTGAAATAGAAATTCTGAAACACATCCAAGGGTATGTAAAACCAAGTTTGCAAAAGTGTAAAAGAAAATCTTGTCCGGACTAGCTTGTTTCTGTTTCTAATGAATGTTTATGCACTCGAAGTCAAATATTAGGACTACAAAGAACAACAACAACAACTCACCTTTTTTTAATCAAATTTTTCTTTGTGTATTGTATCTCATGCAGTATTTCTACATTATGCTTTTGTCTTCACTAACATATACAACTCTAGTCTTCAACCAATTTTGAATTTTGATAAATCAAGGTCTCATTTTTCACTTCAATTTATTATCCTTCTTGGTTTCTATAAAATTTTACTAGTTAATTCAATGAAGCATTAAATGTTTGTGAATATGTACATGAATTTCTAAAATAAAATATGTATTTTCCATTGCTTCAACTCAAGTATACTAGTAGGAAGAAATATTGACTGTACGTTTTTCTATATATCTTTTGTTAAAGATCTAACAAAAAACTTTTACCTTAACCGGAAGACTTCTCAGTGCTACTTTGTGTCAACATACATAGAATTAACTCTTTAGCAATGGGCATTGTATTGCAGAAACTCACTGTTATAGTTAGATATAAAGTGTCCTCTAAAGAGTTCATTTATTAATATTCAGGGTTGCTATAGTTGAGTCATGAGCTTTGTAATCCCAGTATCACAGTGGATTTTTCTAGGTGGTGGCATAGGTCTGTAGGTGTGTCTGGAGTAGGTGGATTCTTACAGGTGTGGTTTGGGGGATTATATATAGTTCCTCTTACCTTTGCTCCTGTTCTTGCTTCTGGCCTCCATGATGTGAGGAGCACAGCCCACATGCTCTCCCTTTCTTTGCTTCCCATGCCATGCCCTTAGATTCACAGTCCCCAGCCTTACATGAACTGAACCCAAAACTAAGAAAATAAATCTTTTCTCTAAGATACATGGTCAGTCTTTTAGATTATAGCTGTAAGAATGCTGAATGGAACAGAATTTGGTTTCAGGGAGATGGAGTTACTGCTATACCTAGGTCTAACCATGTGGACTGTGACTCTTTGGAACTGGTTTGTGAGAGGAAATTGGAAGGGCCACAATGTGGCTAGAAAGGCTGACCATAGAGACTGTGCTCAGGAGATTTTGAGGGCAAAGAGGACTCCATAAGGAAAGTAGAGTAGAGGCCATGTGTACTACGCTTTGGCAAAGAATTTATTGGCATTTTGCCCATGTCCTGAATATTTGTGTGAGGTCAAATTTAAAGACAATGGGCTGAATAAACTAGTGGAAGAAATCTCAAAACAGCAATATCCCAACTGCATTATGGTTATTGATGTCTGTGTTCAGAAAATTGTACACCAAATTTCAGGAGCAGAGTGTAAAGCAGAGAGACTTTATAGATTTACAGTTTAGCTGGAAAGGCACGTGTGATGCTGGGACCCAGAGAGATTGTGCTGTGAAAGGAAGTAAGATGGATGAAGGGAGGTCAAATGCTTTGATTAGGAACAAAGAAAGGAATGTGGCCTTGCTGGAGGCAGGCCCAACACCACCCATCATGGGGATGGGCTCTGCCTTGGTCAAGATGGAGGGAGGCCCAGCACAGCCCATGATGAGGACAGGCTCTGCCATGGTCAAGATGGAGAGAAGCCCAGTGGCAATGATTAAAGAGGGCATAACTATCTTTTCTTTTGGTGGCCCATCTCAGAGACCATGTAATTCTGGCTTTGCTGGAAAAAGGGGGCCATGGAGACTTCTCCCCGGATTTCAAAGGAAGTCCTGGGAAGTCAGGCAACATGTGGCAGGCTCGGAATACCTGCAAGCAGGCCCAAATGGGGCACTTTGTGAAGCTATGAGGGTTTTTTTTTTTCAAAAAAAAAAAGACCAGAGATTTAAAAAAGCCAGAAACATGGAATGACCATCAGGAAAGGCTGCCAGCTGCAAGCCATGGAGCCAGGCTGGAAGAGTGAGTATGCTGCCCATTTTAATCAGCCAGGTCACCAGGGCAGGTCTGCCAAGGCTCCTTGTAGATTGCTTCTCACCACCACATGCCCCAAATATCAGAAATGGAGCCGTAGAATTAACTACTTTACCTGCTGGAATTCTTTATGGTTTTGGTCCCATTCCTTCTTTCTATGGCCCTATTCCTCCCTTTTTGAACGCAAATGCTTACTCGTTGACATTGTATATTGGATGCATGTAACTTGCTTTTTATTTTGATCTCCATTGTCTTTTACAGGGGTTCACACGAGTTCACTTTGAGTCTCATAGGAGACTTTGGGCTTTGGGACTTTTCAGTGATATTGGAACTGTTAAGACTTTGGGAACTCTTGGAGAAGGTTAAATGTATTTTGCATTCTGAGCTGTGTGTGAGCTCTTTCTTTAGGGGCCAGGGGTGGAATGTTATAGTTAGATATAAAATGTTCCCTAAAAAGCTAATTTATTAATATTGCTCCCTTTCTTGTTTCCAGACTCCATGATGTGAGGAGCACAGCCCATGTGCTCTCCCCTTCTGCACTTCTCACCACTATACCCTGAGATCCGCAGTCCCTAACCTCACATGAATTGAACCCCAAACTCTAAGAAAATATTCTTTCCTTTAAGATACATGGTCAGTCTTTTAGATTGCAGCCATAAGAATGCTGACTGGAACACTCCCTAAATCTCCAGGTTTTTCCACATTAATGAAAGTATTTCAAAATGTAAAGAAAATAATCCATTGCTTAGGAATACTGTCCTGGCTTTGAAATCATTAATTTCTAGGTGATACATAGCATTACTTCTTATATCAAAAATGTATAGTTGAGGATATTTTAAATGATTTAGTTGAGCAGATTAAGGTTGAAATCATTTACTGAATGTTGTCAGATTCATATGTTAGTTTCAGGAATTAGTAAATGATAATTTCTCATCTTTTCAATAGCTGATATGGTTTGTGTATTTGGTTCAGAACTAGCAATTAATATGTCCTTGAATATACCTAGTCAGTACAGGAGTATTTGGAAGAAGAGAGGAATTGTTAACCAATTTAATTCTAAATCACATGAAAGCAAAACCTAGGTTGGTTCTATAGTTTGGCTATTGTGAATTGTGTTACTATAAGCATGGATATGCATGTATCACTATAATATTCTGATTTCAATCCCTTTAGAAAGATACCAGGAGTGGTATGGCTGGATCATACAGTGGACCCATTTCCAGTTTTCTGATAAAGCTCCACACTGATCCCCAAAGCCACTGCACTAATTTTCAATCCTACCAAAAGTGCATAAGAGTTCCTATTTTCCAACAACCTTATCAGCATTTATTGATGTTTTAACTTCTTGATTGCCATTTTAATTGGGGTTAGATGGAATCTCAGTTGCATAACCCTGATTGCTAATGAGGTTGAACATTTTTTCATATACATATGTTAGCCATTTGTATTTCTTCTTTTGTGAAGTGTCTATTTAATTCATTTGCCCATTTTTATTGGGTTGTTTGGTTTTTTAGCAGATTCTTAAGTTCTTTGTATATTCTAGATATTAGTCCTCTATCAGAGAAGTAGCTGGCAAAGACCTTCTATTCTATTGTCTCTCTATTAAGGTTCTTGATGGTTTCTCTGCTGCACAGAAGCTCATTAATTTAATACAATCCCACTTATTCATCTTCATTTTAATTTCTTGTGCCTTGGGAATCTTCTTGAGGCAGTGTCTACCTGTGCCTATATGTTGGAGTGTTGTACTGATGCCCTGATCTAGTAATTTCAAAGTCTCTGGTCTAATTTTGAGGTTTTTGATCCATCATGAGCTGACTCTTGTGCAGGGTAAGAGATTTGGATTTAATTCTATTTTTTCTGCAAATGGATAACATTATGTTAAGTGAGATTAGCCAGGGACAGAAAGTGAAAGGTCATATGTTTTCTCTCATATGTGGAAGCTAGGGAGTAATCAGAATACTGGAGGAACTTTAGATAATGGAGGAGAAACTCCAGTGGACTGAGGGAGGTGGTCCATGGGAGGTGGTAGGGGGTAACGTAGAATGAAAACAAGGAGGCCCTTCCACTGACGTTATGCATATACATAAGAATATCAATGGCAATCTCAATATCATGTATGGGGAAGGGGAGGAACTGGGGATGGAGCCAGAAGGAAGTTCACCAAGTGCTGTGTGTATGTATGTCACTGTCACTATGAACTGCATTATGATGTGAGACTATAATGCACCAATCTAAAAAAAGAAAGCAATATATAAAACAACAGAAAAGATGATACTTTAAAATTTACATGTGCATAAATAATGAAATGTTACTTTAGCAAAATAAACCATTTATAGATTATGTAAAAACCATGTATAGGTTAAAAAATTAAGGCCTTTCTTTGATAAAAAGAGTATAGAATATAGAACTTCATGCCTTTGACATTATATTTTTACTGTTTTTTATGTGAGCTTCACCAAGCTCTTAATCTTTATATATTACCACATTTTCACTCAGCCAGAGCATTGTCACTATATGTGTCAAACGTTTATTCTGTGAAGAAAAGACTAAGCAAAACTGTGGCCTACAGGACTAATTCATACTCTGCAATATAATACATGCATTTTTGTATCTGTATCCAACTGCCTACACAATCTTAATCTACCCCTGATTTCAAAATCTTTTAATCTTAATCTTAATCTTAAATCACTGATCCCATTGCCTATAAAGTGGACTCTCTTTTTCCTATGCTGATGTTTTTCCTTCTACCTGAAATGCCCTGAATATCTCTTCTTTCAACCTTCTCCTTGAACATAATGATCCAGTTCATATTTTACCTCCTAAACCAATTTCCAGACTCAGTTTTGTAAATTCAGCCACTTCTTCCCTTCTACTCCTACAATCTTCTCTCGGGTCTTGGATTGTTTTTGCTTTTTTTTGTTTGTTTATTTGTTTGTTTGCTTATGGGTCTGGCTATCCAGTATATATGGTCTGAATTGTGTCACTCTGTAATTATATATTGAAGTTCACCCAATCTGTGGCATGTGAAAATGGACTCTCTGGGAGACAAATCAAATAATATGAGGTCCTAAGGATAGAGGCCTTATGATAGGATTTGGGTCCTTATATTAAGAGAAAAAGATACCAGCGCTTTCTTCCTCCTTGCCAAATGAGGACACAGTGAGAAGACAACATCTGTAAGCCAGGAAGAAAATTCTCACCTGAAACAAGCTGCTAGCAGAATCCTAATCTAACACTTTTAGCCTCCAGAATTGTGAAAAAAAATTTCTGTTCTTTAAGTCACCCTGTCTATAATATCTTGTTATAGTTATTTGAGCTGAATAACATACCAGTTACCTGCTCTCATTAGGAAAGAGTTGTTTCATGTTTATCTTGATGCATTCAAGAGCATAGTTGGAGATCAATGGAGTCTGAGTTCATGGTCGGAGCTAAGTATTTTCAATAGCTCATGAACAGGCTTTAGGATACTATTTAAATATGAAGCTGGGCGTGGTGGTGCACGCTTGTAATCCCAGTACTTTGGGAGGCAGAGACCAGAGGATCCGGGTTCGAGGCCAGCCTCAGCTCGCGCATGCGCACATGCGTGCGAGCATTCTCTCTCTGTCTCTCTCTCTCTCTCTCTCCCTGTCTCTCTCTCTCTCTACCTAGTGAGGCCCTCCGCAACTTCGTGAGACCCGGTTTCAAAATAAAGTATAAAAAATACTTTCAATCCCCGGTACTGCAAAATAAATAAATAAATAAATAAATAAATAAATAAATATGAAATTTTTAAAAAATATTATTTATGTTTACATTTAATTTCTTGGAAATGGGCCACCAATTTTCTTTATTTTGTAATAACCTGTGAACAACAAAGGTTGTGGCTATGACACAAAAGAATGAAAGAAAGAAGCTGAAGAGTTATAAAGAAAACCAACCACTTTTTCATCAAGATTTTTCACTCAGAACTCAAAATCAAATTTACATTTTAACTGACACATAAAAGCATAAAAGTATACATATTATTGGAGGAACTTGTGATGTATTGATATATGCATACATTGTGTAATGTTTATACCTGATTAAACTTTTATCATTTCTTTATAGTAAAACCTTATGGTGAAAACTTTCAAAATTCCCTCACTCATTTTTTTAAGAATTTCTATTTTATAGCATCTTTACTATGTTTACAGTAGGCCGGCCATTAAGCTACTTATGAATCAACTAAGAACATAAACAAATTAAACTTTTATTGCTCCCAAATACAAAATTCAGAAATTTTGGCATGACTTTGCAGTGATAACTACTTAGAGACAAATTTATTTTTCTTTCCTTTTGTTTTCCTTCTTCATCCTCCCTTTCTACTTTTCTCCTTCTCTCCTCCTTGTCATCCTTGTCCTCCTCCCCCTCCTTCCTCCTATTACTTTATTATCTTCATCATCATCTTCATAGTATTATTATTATTATGGTTATCATTTTCCTTTGGAGGTTTTTAAAATATAACTACAAAATTATTTGGTGCAAAAAATCCAAGAAATAGATGCTATGATCTGAATGTTTGTGTCCACCCCAAATTCTTATGTTGATAGCTACTCCACAATGTGACAGAGATGTTAAGTGATGGGGCCTTTGGGAATTTATTAGGTCATGAGGGCTCCCCCTTCCTGAATGGGATTAATACCCTTACAAGAAAGGACCAAAGGAGTTTGTCCGCCTTCCATCACATGAAGACACATAGAGGGTTCCATCTGTGAAGAGCTGGCCTTCAGCAGATCCTAAATCTCCTCCTTCCTAGATATTGAATTTCCAGACCTCCAGAACCAGTAATTTCTTTTTTTTATAAGTTATGAGTCCAAGATATTTTGTTGCAGCAGCTCAAACAAGCTAAGACAACAGATCTAAAATCTATGCATGTTGTAACTTGACAAAATTCCTTCACAATTCATTGAAACATAGCATTGTTATTTAACAATGGACTTCAACATTTTAAAAGAAAAAATGTTTATGTTCTATGTCAAAATTCTGTTTCTGAATTACTGAATGTTTAAAAAAGTAATTCAAGTAGGATATTAGTATGTTATAGACTTGTTTACTTATAATTAATACAGGAGTTCATTTCTACTGATGAAAACTGAAAACAATGAAAATAATATGGGTTTTCTTTAAGAGTGTTTCTCATTATAAACTAGGAGATATGACACATTAGCTATCCTCCATTCTTTTTCATCGTAAAACACTGCATTTTAGTACTATGACTGCTTTCTATATTCAAACTTACTTGTTTTTAAAAATTGATTATTATCTTGGCCTCCTACTAGACTGTAAGCAACATGTCTATTTTATTCACCAGCACACACCAGGAATCTAAAACAGAGCATGGCCTGCATTAGCAGGCTCACTAAGTTCCTGTCAATGGATAATTGTTGGATTATATGAATTTACAAATATGATTACTTTTCTCTTCCTATTCCACCCACACTTTCCTATTTTGTAGGTTCTGCATGTATCCCATTCAATCTGTCTTGCTACTTTACATATATATTATAAATTGGGAAAACTACGTAATGGGACAGAAAGAAATAAAAAAGGTTGCATTAGGGAGAAAAACGATTGTCAAGAACATATGATAATTTCTCTACATTGGATTTCCTGAGCTAATCATTGATCTCAGTCTTTCAATTTCCAAGAGAAGGAACATAATGATCTTTGTGTTAACCTCTTTCAACTGATCTGCAATAAAATAATACAGCCACCTATATTTTTGTTAACATGACAGTGCTGTAACATCAGCTACTATGCCCAATTGAGTAAGATATAGTAGAGATGGAAAAAAAAAGCTGAGAAATTATAAGAAAATTACAATGCTTGATTTTTCAATTGATATGTATCTCAATCAGCATTCTCACCATTGTGAGCCAATAATTAGAGGAAGGAAGATTTTCACAAAGTTCTGGAGATTTCAAGGTTTCATTCTGTGTCAGACGAGGTTTGTGGCACTCAGGGCATGGCCGTGGGAAGCAGAGACAGGGAGAGAACAAAGGCTTTCACCATGAAGGCTGGAAGCAGAGACCAAGGGAGGGGACCAAACAAGGAACCATATATAATCCACAAGGCCACACCCCCAAGAACCCCTCCTCAACCAAACTCCACCTCCAACATGAATTCCTACTCCCCGTGAGGTCTCAGGGGGCAACTAAATCCATACCATCAAAATATACCATCCAGTTTTCAGTAACAATTAAGAATGTCATATATATTAATATATGTCATGTTTTTATTTTAAAGTGAGTTGTCATAGTTCTGTTATTGAGCTCATTGACTTAGTCCATTTTTTCTATAAAATTAAAAAGTAATTAAAAATAAAATGCCATATTTTGTACATCTCTGCATATTTTGGCACAAAATAGTGTAGCTGTTTTTACATCAATAATCCCCCTGTCTTTTTCAGATTCAGTTATTTTTCTAACCTCTGTTTTAAATAGACTTTGGGTAAATTTTATGATTGCAGAGGTTTTAACTTAGTTTTATTTTTATTTCACCCTCATTTAATTGTTTGCTGTTTTCCTGACAGTTTTAAAATCCATTTTTTAAAGATTACTTGACACTTGAAATTAATTTGTACCTTTGCTTTCATGTTTTTGAAGTTTACTCTGAATATTATTTCAGTAATTATCAGCTACAGATCAACTAAAAAAGACAATATTAAATATATAGGACAAACTAATATATTTCATGGGTATATGAGAATAAATTGAAAATTATGAAAAAGGAAGAGGCAATTGCAAAATGTAAAATGTAAGAATAAGGAGTCTCATTTTGATGCTGGATTTTCTTTTTAAGGACAAAATTGCTACAGGAAATGTTATTATTTGACTTCTTTCATAGAATGGACCAGGTAGGGTATGTTCCAAGTAGGGTCATGTCATCAGTGGAGCATAGAGATATATAATGTCAGTGATGTGACTGTGTAGTAATTCTAAAAATGAAGGTCAGTGATCACTTCCAGTCACATTTTTCCCCCTTTCAACTCCAACTGACATATAATGAATGGGGTCAAGTTTCTTAAGTCTTCATCATTAGTAATGAATGGATGTGGACAAAAGCAAAAGTATAAAATTGTGATTATTTCAAAAGACTTTCATAAAGAGTTAAAAATTATTTCTGAATATGTTAGGAAGGGAACTGGTAAGCTGTGTTACATTGTAGGCTCTGTTTTTGCTGATATTAGTCCTAGAATGAGCAGATGTCACATTTTCATCTCAGTTCTTATTTTGGCACATGACAGACACGTTTTATGTGAAACTAATAGCATTTTAAGTTTTTCCTATTATTAAAAAACTCTATCTCAGAAAAAAATTTATAATTAATTTCAACATACAAAGTACTGGTGTGTATGTGTATCTGTGCATGTGTAGGCACATGAGTTCATACATATCCATTAATTTAGGAAGAAACAAAACAAGTTTCATTTTATTTAATTTTTAGTTATAGTACTAATCTCCAAATTCTATATTTCACAAAGGAATATTCAAAATGTCCATACATGAATATTTTTGCAAAAGTAAAAACAAGGTATTCAAGAGAAAATCTAGACCCTGCCTTTCTGATAAAAAGAAAACACACACACATACACACACACACACACACACACACACACACACTTTATTCTTAGAGAATGCATGTTGTTTCCTTCACAAGTATCTAAGTCTCCAAAAGGTTTCAGAAGCCATCGTATTCAATGTCCATTTGGTGTTAGTTTTATTGCCAATACACTAATCCAGAAGGAAAAAAAAATCAACATCACTCAGAATGTCTCTTCAGCATTCATTCACAATACACTCACACCCATTGTTACTGTATGAAACATTTTTTAAAAGGTTCTTTATTCTGTTATATATAAAGTTTTTATGGTACAGTATACTTTGGCAGTTATAAATATATCCTGAAATCTAACAAATATACCCTGAAATCTAAACCATCAAGGGTTTCCATTCACTCACAGTTAGTTGGCAACTCTCTAGGGCAGGTTTATCCTTGCACCAACTCAAAAATCTTGGCTACCTGTATTTTACAGTAACTTCATCGCAAATTCTGTATCCGTGACAGTGGTACCAATGAGAGAATAGTGTATGGAACTTCTGTTTGCTTCTAGCTACCTCCTACCAACAGTGACACATTGCATTTTCTTTCACCTTTAATAAGGAAGAGTTATAAATGTGGTTCCAGTCTGCCTTCCTGGAAATCTTGGATATTTGTCAAATTTCTAGGAAGGATAAGAAAACCCAGTACAAGCAATTGATACCAAATTCTATACTAGCTGTTTGTGAACACATTCATCAAACTTTCACCATTCTAGTCTTCTCATCTTAAAATTTGTGATAGTAAAGTTGACCTCAGAAAATTATTGTGAATACTAGATAGGATAATTTATGTGTCTCACATACTTTACAGTTATAGAAGGCTGAACACCTTTACATCTTTCTTTTGTAAGGGGACTTATAGTTATCTTCTCTTGATTATGAGTTATTTGCCAGGAGCAATATGTTTAACTACATTTACTTGTTTCAGTTTTACAATGTGTTTTCAAATACTTCATAATAGAAAGGGAAGACCATTCAGGGGAAAAGAGAAATATAATATTAAATATCAGTCATTTCAGAATATGTTTTGACACAAAGCATTTTTATATATCTGGTCATGTTACTCTCAGTTGGTAAATGAATTATAGAGGAGTCAGAACTCTCTCTCCTCTAAAGATCCCAGCTGAACCTGAGAATTAAATTGAATAAGATAGATTAACAAGAGAAAAGCATACTGTTCTTATATCAGTTTTACATGATACATGAGGCCTCATAAGGAAATGAACACAAAAAAGAGGTAAAATCTATATACATCTGTATGAGTTTGAACAAAGAGGCGCAATTGTGGAGATGAAACTACATTATGTAGCAAAGCTAGAAGGAGATAAGAATTATTTTTAAAATGTCTGATGTCTGTACAGAATTTTCTCAGCTATGATTTCTCATCAAAGAATGTCTTTTCTTCTAGTATATTGTGAGGGCATCTTTTATATGGAAGTTTCTAACTTCCTATATTGAGAAATAAAAAGGGAAGATTAGAATGCTCTTCTTCTTCTTCTTCTTCTTCTTCTTCTTCTTCTTCTCCT